>VOMN01027694.1:0-16834 GCA_014899125.1 Orchestia grillus | reverse complement strand
TCAAACCCAGTGGATGTTTCCGAATCTTAACCTACAATAATAGTCCAGTGCTGCTTGGTCCGTCTGTCTCTTTGTTATGCTCTTAAGGATTTAGATACGAGAAAATTCCCGGGTCCGCATTTTTAACTAATCAGCAAAACTGTCAGAGAGTGCAGTCCGTATCAGTGATACTGCAAATAAAAATTTTTCATGTTAGATTTACCGTAACTACGAAAACATCTTCAGAAATTAACATCATTAGTCCCGCCATTTTTGGCGGAGAACGTCTATTATTATGTGAAATAAATTGCTATGCAGGGACCATGGGTTCCACGGTGTAGAGGTTAGCGTGATGGCCTCACAGCCCAGGTGACCAGGGTCCGAGCCTCGAATCAGGCGAGGCTTTTCACGTGACCACGGAGTACTTCCCCTGGGAAGGAAGCTTTAACCACACATTCCTCACATCCCTCACCACACCAGTAGTTGTAAGGCACCAGTAGGAATTAATAAAGGTTTGATTGCAATACATGTTACGTTGGCGAAATTAGTAGGAACTTGTAAACTAAGGTCAATGAGCATGACCATAATGTTCGAAAAAAACTGAAATGTCCCTTGTGTACCTAGCATTCTAGTCATCATTAGTATTATTTTAAATTCTAAATTTTAAGCATTTTGTATAGATTCAAAAACCAAAGCTCAGGGATCCACCCTGACAAATTCATTCCTTGATCATTAAACACTTATTTTAATACCTTCCTCCCTCCCATTTGCTCCTAATTCGTTCAAGATTTCATGTTACATTCACGTTCCGTAGCCTATATACCAGTTGTAACCGTGCATTGTCGTCAAAAATACACTTCGTTCCCTTGTGACGGTTGGAACAAATCTACACCGAAAGCTTCGGCTAATTTGAATTTTTTTGTCTTTCTACTAAGCTAAAATGGAACCTTCGAGGCATCCACTATTCTCACAATTATAATGAATGTATGTATATATTATCAAAGATTTAACCATTTTTTTTAATGAAATGAGATACTACGTATTTACCGAGTAGTACCTTCGAATTTCTATTCTGTTATACGTAAACATGATACCAAACTCTCAGGACACACTCATCTCGCTACACGATTGGGTTATTTTCCTGAAAAAGGCGATGGATCAATGGCAATCATATAAGATAACAGTATCTTAAAAGCGGGACATCGAATAGCGAGCTATGCCTGTAAATTCGATGATTTGAAATTATTACTCTTCTAAAGACTGATCTGTGTACCTATAGGCATTTCAACTAACTGCAAACAAAGTGTCACTGTCTTGAAACCAATTCTTTGCAATTATGATGGTAAACTATTTACTACATCGAACTAAAAAAATAACTCTTTGGTTAGATAATTAGCTAGCAAGTCGTTACCTTTCTGACAGAGGGTTTTGGTTTTTGTGAAAAATCTTGTATGAGTATACCAAAGCCAAGACTTCCTGCCTCTCGCAGGAAGTCTTGCTAACTTAAGGACGAGCAGGGGCTTATTGCTCATAGGGTGTTAAATAGGGCAGGTATTACCAGTAGTGTATTACGCCCTCTCGCGGCATGCAGTAATTCAAAAAGTTTTCGAAGAGCGCCATAATACTAAAATCATTTTAAAGACTATGACTTTTATTGCAAATCCGAGGGGGACGCTTACGACGTTTGATTATTGCTTAAATTTAAGTCTTGATGTTATTGATTCCCCAGGATTGACATAGTCTTCGAAGAATCTTTTTAAATGACATATGAGTGTAGCTAGCTAATAATCTCATTTGATTCTGTTCTCAATGAACAGTATAAAGAGTAGAAATAACATTTGAGATATCATTTAATAAAGTAGCTTCGTTTTGTTTTATTGCATCATGTGAGCATTGTTGTTAAGAATACTCCAATATTTTGGTTTAGCTTGAGCATGAGGAGCAGTAGCTGGCGTGCGGCGCGGCCGTAACTCAGGAGCTGGCCGCTCGTATGAGGACTGATGAGGAGCCCGTCGCACCGCTGCTCTCTCTCACCCCCTCTCTCTTCCGCTCTCTGTGCTGCTCATCTCTTGCCACAATGCGAGCAGCTAAGCCGTCACTGCGCAGCTATACAATCGTGTATCATCCCATAGTGATCTCATGGGCCCTGCATTCTCTCCGCTTGAACTGCAACTGGATTTATAAGTGCAAGCAAATTTGATGTGGTCGCACTTTCATTGATGATGAGTCACGCAGGTTGTCTCTTGCTCGTAACAATGAGCGAGCACGATGATTTTCAACAATGAACAATATACGATTAACATTTCTACTCAAGCTTAGAACTATGAAGATATGAGACTCCAATTTTTCAGATAAATCCTCCAGCATTCACAAACCGCACATTTTCTTGTTGAATGCGTTACAAATTTATGAGACATAATCTAATGGTTTACTCCTGTCGCAAGAATGACTGAACTTTCAGATGAACTGTATTTTTCCGTAAATAAAGAAAGTTCACATTAATTTTAAAGACGCAAATTCGTGGGGGCATAGAAATAGTTTCATCGGATATACTTGGGAAAAAAGGGTTACTTTTTAGAAACATTTACCGACAAAAAATAGGCAATTCTATTTTGTCACAGGATTTGTTTGAGACATAAATTGAATTGACGTTTGGGGTTTCGATAACATTTATAACATAATGGAGGCTACACATTTGGAAGTGCAAATAAAGTCACGTGCGTGTAAAAGTTGTCCATTACATGTTTGGTTGAAGTTGAAGCTCAGACCAAAGGTGGTGACGATGTTAATCGTAATTAAGCGAGAATCGAGATAAATGATTAGCTTATTGTTGACGAAAATTTAGTTTTGGTTTACTTAGACTTAAGTTCACGAAGTTGATGTAACTCAGGTTCAAGTTAAAGACCACACATATTAATTTGGTTGCGAAATTTTTTATAGACTCCGTTATGCTAAGTTTAGAGGAAAGCGCGAATAATAATTTCAATGGTCTAATTAAAGTGCGATTAAATTGGTAGGTCATGAATAAGATCATTCCTTTGGCCAAAATGTCGCTCACTGAATTGATGGTCGTTTAGAAACGCTCTATTAATGAAGTAATGTGAAAGGCGATGTTCGCTCAAAATTTTAGTGGGCGTGTAGTTAGTGTTGAATCATGTAAGAGACTGGGGGTAAGTTCGAAATCTAAATTGGAATTTAAGACTATATATTAAGTGAAATTAGAATACAAATTGAACTGTTTCAGTGAGTCTGACTTACTGACTACATCGAGCAAATTGTAGGATTTCAATGTCAGCTTTATCATTTCTACCTCATTTGCTGGACTCTTTCCGTTACCCCTGTATAGACGAGAAACAAAAACTACAATACAAAGTATACTCGTCCTCATCATTTTAAAAAACTTTCGTAGGTTCTATTCGATGTGCATAAGTTGTTATAATGAAAATAAACATTTCAGAGATCACTTTATTGAGGGGAAAAATGCTTTATGAAATCCAAAAATTATATTTTATATACATGAGGAAAATGCCTCACTTTCAAGTTTAAAATTACTATTCACTTCTAATGCTTCATTCTGACTCCGAAAAATAAAAGTGCTGCCGTTTAGAAAGTATTTTTTCAGAGGAGCTAAAATAAGCCAAACATTATCTAATCATCATTTCACTATCAAGAGACCAACAATCACGACTAACGACTGAAATGTTTCGTTCATTTTTATACGCAACGAACACTACTTATTTTTTTGAATGAGGTTCGGTGTGCCGAGACCGGAGCTTCAGCCCGCTTTGCTGGTGTGTTTACAGGAGATATTCCTCCGCTGGCGCTGCGGAAATGTCCCCAATTGACCAAAAACTCGCTATTTCCCTCGGGCCAAGCGATGCTCTCCCTCTTTTCCTCATCGATTGCGAGTTTCTCGAGTTTCGAGGCCATCAGTTTGATAAACGCGCATCTCTGCCGCACTGTTCTCACCGAACCTATTTTCATAGGCGCATCATGCTGAGGGAATACGAAGATTTGCAAAATGTAACTGCTCCGAGGATGAATAAAATTACATGGATAAAATTTTAGGCTTACACGTTTAAGTCGCTGTTCTACCGAAAAGTAGTTTCGAGCAATTGCTATTGAGTTTGAGGTGCCTTTATTTGTGTATAATTGTGCTACCCACAATTTTGATAGCTCATGGGAGTAGCTAGATGAGAAGTATTACTCTCATTTCGTTTATTTACTCGTATTGTATACCTATTTTTTTGTTAACTTACACTCTTGATTCCATATCCTCAAGCTGATGATGTATCGTTGTTCGCGAAGATGATGGCGTATCCCATGTTCTTTTGGTCGAAAATAATCTCGTATAGCGAGTCTAAACATTGAAGGAGAGTCTACCGATCGCAAACGTTTACGCAATCTGTGTAGCAGAATGCGGAAAGAGATTAAATTATTAGGCTGAATCAGAATGTATGAAACGAATATTTAAAAAAAATATATCTTAAATATCAAGAAAAATTCTCTCCAATAACTGAACCACTTATAAAATAATATTAGAACTAGTTATAAAAGTGGCTGCATGGGACTGTCGAAGAAAAAGAGCAAGCGAAAGTGTTTGATTGCAGAAATCACGGTTGAATGATTCATTAAATGACGAGCCACTCCCAAACAAAAAGATAAATGTATCAACATAGGGGAAGCATATTTACTGCAGAGGTTTAGGAGTTCCATAGAAGTAAACAGTCCATATTCTTACCAAACATTATGTTTTACTGTTTGACGCCAGCGATTGAATATTGAATTTGATAGGCTATTTCATTGGAATAGCAAAGGCAATTCTGCCTCCGTAATATAATTATAACTATTAAGAAGAAGAATTTGTATCTTCGTTCCGTCACAGAAAATATCCCAATTTTACTCTTCATGGTAACATTATCACTTCCAGTCCCGTCCAAATTTCAGGAAAAAATATTTAAACTATAAAATTTGAAAAATGAGCTCCAATTTCCTTCAATTTTTATTGAATGTAAACATTTCCCCGGAGGAAAATTTTTAGCAAATTTTCAAGTCACTGGGAATAATGCGATACATATTCTGGAAATTTTTTATTCAGAGGTATGAAAAATTAAGGAAAATAATAACAATGTTGCTTAAACTTGAGACTTGAGGCTGGAAGATTAAGATAGAGAAGATAAAAATCACTTAAAATCACTCCAGCATTCGTAACTGCGGCAAAACGTCGGTACAACTGAACAACGTGCTGAAAAAGTTACTCGTTCTGAATGTGTTGTGAGCTGAATTCTGGAACTTCGTAATGAAATTTGTAGGCTAACTAACTCAGGAAAGCCGGGTAAACCTAGGAAACCTACAGAGAGAGAAGACAGGGTCAGTGACCTCCCACTCAGACACCGTTTTCTAACAGCGGCTAATAATTCTCGGATAATTGAAGATGACGTCAATGTTTCACGGCAAGCTGTGTCCAGAAAAGTGCATGCAATAGGCCTCTGTATAAGACTTTCTCGGAAAAAGCCATTCATTTATAAAAATACCCAGACAGTAAGATTCGCATTTGCAGCCAAACACGTCAACTGGACCGAAAAAGACCGAAACAGGGTGTTTTTCATTAATGACTCAAAATATGCAGTAATATATTTGGAAGTAATGGAAAACCGTTTCTGCGAAGGAGGATCAGTGAAAGTTTGAAATCTACCTTTATAAAAATGACTCAAGTTGGGTGGAGGCAGTGTGATGGTGTTGAGTGATATCAGGGCAGAGCGCGTCCCCTCTTGTGCGCTTAAACGGTGAAGTCTATGCCGTTTTGTATAACGATATGTTGTAAAAATATTGTAATGGTGTTGCAGAATTCAGGAATTAAAAATTCGGGTTTTACGCTGTATAATACGTAATAGCATAGGTAGTAGTATAGGTAATATAATTTGCTAGTGCAACACGACTAAAGACGCATCGTTCCGAAGGTACCTTACATAAACAAAGCTGGTTACGAATTATTTTCAAGAACAAGGAAAAGAGATAATTGACTGACCTCCTTAGAGTCCAGGCATGATTCCCCCATAAAACTTATGAAAGACTGTTCGCGAAAATGTCATGACGATAGATTCAGCAACTGTTGAAAATTTAGGGTTGAAGTTGAAAGAGTAATGGGAAAAGATTATAGTTGGCGAATGTCGGGATTTGGTGAAATCCTATGGACGAGATGCACAACAGTAATTGAAAAAATGGGTTCCATTTAAAAAGATGGAAAATAACTATTTGTGTTCTGTTTTGGTTATTTACGTGTTTAATGAAAAAAAATGATTTGGTCCTCAATTTTGGACACCCACAGATAAAACAAATTCGTTACCTTAATTGTATTATTTTTGGTAACCAGATAATTTGCTAAAAATTCGAGTACGATGCATATTTAGATTCACTGAAAAGTTTGGAAAAATTGACCCCATGTTTTTAATTTTTACTATTGTAATACTTGCTCCTTAATTTCAAACGAGACTGTAGGTACATGACGTTTATCATCAAGTCCACTTTGAATCGCTTTCAAGCCGCCTAAAACTATAGGCCTAAAGGGCCGTCTACACTATCAATTTTTGGAGCGAATTTCGTGTTTTTCAACTCTTTGCGAACACAGACACATCTTGCGCGCAGGCAGATTTCGGTGTGGTTGTGTTTTCTAACGGGTTGGAAAACTCCAACATAATTTTTCGTAGAAGCAATGAACATTCTCTTGTTTATGTATTTATTGTACCAATAAATATTTGATTGTGTGAGAAAAAGATTATTTTGTAATTAATTCAGTTTAAAATAGTTTATTATTGTCATATGGGCCTATTTAAATTAAGTAATAGTTAATTATGCATAAAAACTATCTGTGCACTGCATAACTGGTGGGAGGCGATCTCCTGCCTGCCGGTAAGAGATGGCCTTATATTTTTCAAACACTGGCAAAATGTTATTTTTTGTGTAAAAATAACACCTACATGATTAACAGCTACCAAGAAACAAAATTAAACACTAGCATACATACATCAACTCGATTCAGGTATTCGTACTCAAGGAGCAGTGTTGTTTGTTTACGTTCTGCACTTGTATACCTTCCTGCGGCGGAATGCACAGTCTGGACACGATTAAAAAGAGTTTGTGCTTTTGTTTGCGTTTTGGCGGATTCGTGTTTGACGAAGAGCTGCTTAAGACAAAGAAAGCAACAAAGTAGAAAAGGCGGATGACGCTGACTGTTCTCTTGAGCACTTCAAATTCGAGTCTCCTAATAGGAGGTACAGATGAACGTAAGAACGTCTAAGTTTTTTCTTTGGGATGACTTCGTTGGACAGACTAAAGGATAAACTGATGATAGTAAGAAAGTTATACTTGCCTATTATTTTGTAATTTAACTTGCAGAGCCTTGGAGGAAAATTATGAGCTGGCTACCATTCATTCAAGTGCACGTCAGTGCAGATATATCAGAAAATATACAAATTACAAAATATACCAAAAGCCTAAGAAAAACCGTGCTCGAATGATAACGGTGCTCATAGTTTTCATGTAAGAATGTTGAGTTGTTCAATATTAAATTTTGTAAGTGACTAAATTATGAAACGCGTTAGCACAGTCTACTAGAAAACATGATTTTGCCATATTCGAGCTCACAAGGATGTAACATTTTAGACAGTTTTTGCAGCTTAGATCGAAGCATAATTGCCACCCACCATATACATAGTTCACAGACACTTTTTATACTAAATAAACTAATTCTCAATTTCTAGGAATAACTGATACATATCTAGGAATACCAGATATATTATATCATCTTTTTTAGAGCTAATTTTAAGTAATTTTAAGTGCTATTTCTACATTTTATTTAGTCAAATAGTCTAAAATTTGAGTAACTTCTCCAGCTTTTCAGCATTTATATAGGTAATATGACTGATCATGACGAAATTTTTGCTAATATTGATCCAGATGTGAATAATTTTAACTCACTATTTCCAAACCTTAACGATATTGGAGATAGTGTCTATGTTGTACAAAAATTCAACAAATCAATAGAAACAAATTCCAACGACTTCTTTATCATGAGCTGGAACTGCAGATCACTTAATGGGAAGATAGATGAACAAATGTGTACTATCTCAGAGCTTAATTAGTTTTGAAATTATTAGCTTCACTGAGAGCTGGCTGGATAACGTATCGAAGAATATGATCCATGTGATGAAATTGAAAATCTGAAATTTTTTGGAGGTAACAAGGCTGGAAAATTGGAAGTGCGCATAACAAGTTAAATATTTGACGAACAAACTTCAGAAACAACGTAACGACTTTGAAGGTAACGTTGACCTCACTCCCGCGAGTAGAAAGCTCTCGGTCGTAGAGCAAACACATAAATCTAAAAAAAATGTCACTGTGAAGTAGGGTCTGTGTTTCTCGAAAGAAATTACTCTACAGAAAGGTCCTCGAGAGAGATCGAGGGCTCAACCGCAGAAATTTCTCATTCACCAGAGAGCTATAGGCGGAACTTCGGACACTAGAGGGTTACCAGGGATAACGATTAGCTTAGAGGGTTCCGCTGGAGGCGTGTCTCGGAAGTAGATTTTAGGACAAGTAGACTTAAATTCACCAATCAAGAAAGAGGGCAGAAAAAGAGGACGTGGTAGTTAAGAAAGTGGGGATCCTCAAGCGTAGCATCNATAACTTCAATTGCCACAGAAGTAACTCTTCCGAATCATCATAACAATTCGGGAGGAGCAGTCATCAAGACCCTACAAACCTAAATACCGGAGAAACATGGAGCATCGTCGAGATCAGCGGAGAACACCTCGGGGAGGCCAAATCAAGTGCATTTCAGCGTGAGAGAGGATCACAAGAACTCTCGCTTCCGTCGGAGCGACACCCCGAATTTACTGTCAGACTAAAGTCATGTAACGAATAATTAAAAATAAACTTTGTTTTTCAGGTCAGGTCAATGAATTTTCAAGCTCGCTATTGTTTACCAAAATTTTTACAAGTTAAGGAATTTAGACCACACTTTAGTCGTAAAAATTAGGTTTTCAATAGGATTTTAACATGTAAAATTTACATGACACAAAAAATGTAAGGTTGCTGGTATTTTTCAATGGTATTTAAACTTTTTTTACCTACCTAGAACTATTGCGAAATTTCTTTAATTTGAAAAATCTGCTCAGGTAGGATTGATCTTGTTGAATATTTTGGTTAATGCTTTTACGAAAATTTGTAATATTCTGTAATTTTCTAGAGATAGAAATGTCAAAACCTTTTATAGAACCTGAAAGAATTTTCTAAAACAGCTGATGAATATAATGTTCTAAAATATACTATTCTCGGAAGTGTGACGACTCTCTGAAACGTTCTCATAACAGATCTAAAATGCCTTAGGCTGTTACTTGGCGATATACAAACGGCCTGACGAACCAGCCTTCAGTTCATTTCTGGCTGCCTGAGAACATACGTGAGAAGGGAAGGATATAGATTCCATGACGAGGCTGCCATCACTCGGAAGATTCATTTTGCTACTTCTGCTATCAATTCATCTGGATGAGAGCCTTTTCTCTTGAATCATTCTGTGCCTCATGAAAAAGACTACGTCAATATAAAACTTCTAATAGAGACATCAAGATACGATGAGTTTTGCCGAGAGGTTATTAAAGACTTCAGTGACAATTGTAACAGAACTTTTAGCAGGTTCTTTCAAGATTCCATGATAATTTTGGGATAGTGGAGACAAAGCAGCGCATTACCAAAGAAAGCCCCGATTTAAAACAGCTGTGTTCTCACTGGGAAAACATAATACCCAGAATGAGTCACTTGTGAATTCACAAAAGCACTTGTTTCCTCTATTACTCATCAAACTTCTTCTGACAGACGAGTTGGTTACATCTTCTGACGAGGAGTATGTAGCCCTTAAATAACAAGATTTTTCTAGGCTGTCAGAACAATGTGTGAAGCAAGGGTCTCCAATGGACGACAAATCAGGAAAATCATAGAACGACCAAAATTTTTGAGAAACCTAGCTTTGGAGGAAACGAAAACATGTGAGAGTTTTGTTGCTAATGGACAGGTTTTCAAGGAAAAGACAAGACCGACAATTGTGTGGAACTTGTTGAGACCCCTGTGAAGAGCTATGGTCATATGGGCGGTCGGAAATCTTTCATGGCTTATATCCTTGATGCTCATCTTAAAAATTTCAAGATCATAGAAAGATACCCGGGGGAATAAGAAAGCGCTTGTACCACGATATAATAGACTTTGGAGACCGATATCAGGGATATTACAATGCGTGTGGGGGCTCATCCGTTGAAGTTAATTTTTTGTGTGCTTGCATATCTCGTAGGACTGCACATTTTTAACTTTTTAAGTCTGCCCATAAGTTGTGATATAAAGCTTTCATTATGCCTGTGTACCATGTGCACTAATAGTCAAAAATTTTAAAAATTGGCTATTTGAAAAAATTCTTATAAGGCAAAATGCCGGTGTGCCATTTACCTCTGAATCCTATCAAACTATTAAATTACATAGTTCGTCTTCAAATCTTCCCTGAACCCTACACATTCTCAACTTCTCTCTGCTAAAATTCGTTCCGGACGCTAGTTTTATCTTTCGCTGGAATAAATATGGATGATATTTTATTGACTTCGAAGTTTTTGAAGGGCGCTTTGAAGTCATTCTATTTCCGTGTTCGACCACTTTCTACTACTAAATATCAATCGCTGTGTAATATTGTGATCACTTAACTGGCTTACTCTTTGCTTCATGGTTCATCAAATTGTTGCTAATGTATGTATTTTTTCCCGTTAACTACTCAAAAACCTTTTAAATAGATTAGAAATTTTGTATCGATGTAATGCTTACTAAGTGCAGACGTATTCCTCTTCTCATCTTGACGTTTTTTTGCTCAAGGAGTGAATGGAGTTGGTGCTATTCGTTCGCTAGCCAAACTGTTGAATGAGCTTAAATCTTAAAAATTGCGAAACAAAGGTGAACTCTCATAACTCCTCGTAAGCTATCTCTTGATTTCATCATACAGTCACTTCTGTACATAAGGGTGACCTCTTATGAGGGGCACCCACTTATACGGCCCAAATACACTGGAACCGAATCAAATGTATGTAACCTATGTTAATTTTGACCTTGCATAGGAGTCGGTAACCTGGTTTCATGGATCAAGTATCTGAAAAATTTCTACAGCATGTATCAAAGATAAATAGTATATAACGATAAAGAAACTTATAATGGTTGGTACAAATATCATTCAATCCTCTTATATAGAACTGAACTTTTTTTAAAGTTTAGCAATGTTAGGATGATAATTTTTCGTAGTCATTTTTTTTAACACATTTTTTCCATAAAAGAAATGGATAGCGTTGCATTAGAATTCGTTGTGCATCCAACCTAGCTAATAAGTAAATGAACCTTTTGCTATCCATAATTGCAAAGTCGTTATGCAGATAACATTCATTAACATTCATTTTTTTTAACACAATTTACCAGTAATTGCTTGTTTTTAAATGACTTGATACTGAATAATGATTTGTCACTTTGAGTTCGCATTAGTAATTATTACTTGAAGTAGTAACTACAAATAATGGTTTCATTTATTCCTGTATAGAAAAGTGTGTTTGCCACCGACTATAATACACCACACCGAATACCTAATAAGCCTTGATATAGGGGTCTCCCGGTTATGAGGACTAAATTATCTAGTCCCGTTGTGACCCTTATAAACGGAATTTTGCTGGATACAATTCGTTCAGATTTATTGTTACTAAGTTACAAAGTTGAAAGGCTGTATAGGAATTTCCATGGTACAATTCTGATTGAGTAAAAAATGTAAAGCAGGTATTCGATTTTTGGGTTCCAGGTTTAAGGGCCAATTCAAATTGAGACAATGATAGTTCCTTTTAATTTTTGGTATAAAATTAACGTGCGTGGTACGTGGGTTCAAAATCACTCTAAATCTTTCATCTAGTTAAATGAACAGATTCAGCATTCGAACTCAAAGAATTTATTTCCAAGGGTTTGAGGAATGATTCATGAATTAAAATCCCTTTGCTAATCTAATTAATTGAAGCCAGCATTGATTTTTTTGAAAAGTGTATTTTAACTACTCAATAATTCATACTGATATTAGCTGACGTGTTACGGGATATATAGTTGGCTTTAGAAAAGGCTCCGTATGGGACGGTACGAGCACCAGAAACTGCATCTGGTACTCTTACGATAGCAGGGCTTCTATCAAATCATTCTAAGAGGTGTTCTTCGGAATGTGAAAACGAGTTTGTACAACATATTGTGTTCGAAATAAATGATACATTTTCGTGACAAATCGACGAAAAGTACCAGTAAAATGTTAGTGATGTAGAAAAATATTCACCGTAGATTGGGTGCCATCTGTATTTATGAAATGCGAATTTAATTGATTAAATTCAATGCATAAAGAGCATTTGATAAGAAAGTAGATAACACGATTTACATTTCTGATACCTTAGTTGTGTAAAATGTCGGTTGCGGAATCGATAAGTTTCCGTTTAAAGATCCCGAATTCTACGATCATAGCTAGTAATACGTAAAAATTACTTGTTGCAATCTGATGAAATGATTGGTCGGTCTCGGTGGTAACAGATTCTGATAATACATACATTAGTTCTTCTCGAAGATAGAATACTCATAACCTCTGTAATTTGCCAAACATTTTCTTCTTATATCCCAGTCGTATATTCCAAAGCGCTTAGCCAATTAGTTCACTTTGAGTTCTATTGAGCAAGCCTGAGGGCATCTTTTTCATATTCAAATTCTTGAGTTGATGAGATTATTAATTATCATGATGTTGTGTTTCACAATTATTTGTGAAATTTCCCCTTCACAGTCGAAGAATTGTTGATTTAAATAAAATTAGAAGCAGAAAAAAATAGGAGAGCAGGGATATAAAACGCTTTTTCAACAAATTAGTTCAGAGTTGATTACATGTCAGCGCCTTGAACATGGACTCATGAGGAACATAACAGACTTGATAAGGCAATCCGAATGAAAGTAAAGTAGAGGCGGGTAAAGTGGGGATCGATAAACTACAAATTAGGTATTAGAAAAATTAAAATAAAGTGTAGGTTATTTCAAAAAAGGAAACGATGATCGTTTGAAACGGGCTTAGTCTTGAAAGCGAGTTCAAATTAGCTTACATAGAATGGCTAGCAGCAATATTTTCCACTCAATTCTGTACATGGATATTATTTCCAGTACAAAACAAAAATATAGAACGGTGTATATTCAATGAAGTGGCGGCATGAAAATTTATATACTTTTAAGAGCCTTTTCACTGAAATCATCTCGGGCAGTAGAACCAGTTACGGCGGTAGTAGAAGCAGAAATAACGATGCCTTCAATGGGATACTTTGTGAAGAACAAATGAAAACAATGGTATATGCTAAGTCTTAATGCATTTTGTATGTTTGGATAGATAATATAAATAAGTTTGTCATAGAACCGTTATGTTGCAAGTATGAATAAGAACTCTTCGATATACTCTAAGCATTATGGGACTGATAGGTTCATTAAGGAAACTCCAAGGTGAGTATAAATACCTTTTTATAAAAACTAGATGTAATTAAAAAAGGACTTTCGAATATATCAATGCAGATCATTCGTATCTGAAATGACAAATGAAAACAAATAGAGCACAGAGAATAATTATGAAAGGTTGAAACAAAATAAAATCTCATGTAAAAAATTCAAGGTACATAAGAAGCGGTGTCAATGAGGGTAGCATTTCTCTCGATACTAGTAATTTCAGACAACATTTTATCTCAGTAGGACACAATTTTGAAGTTGTATACAGGAATGGGATATTAAGATTTTTAGATGATTTTATCACACCTTTCGTCAGCCATGAATACAGAATTGAAGGTTTCTTTGTATTTGCTCAGGAAATTTGTACAATACCTAATAACTATTACATAATGGTTAGCTTTGAGGTGATTTCTTTATTTACAAGTATCCCAACATGCCAAAAGTCACAAAAAAGTGTTCTCAGGGAGCCGAATAACTGGAGGAATGAACGATCACACGTCGCATTATCATTCAGTTCCATGCTTCCGTCCGAGACTGGATACCCTGGGAAGAAAATGGGAAAAATTGAGAATATATGTCCACGTTTATTACGGCCGGTGACGTGTAATGCAGAAATATGCTAAGGAACACATTAGTGTGTAAAATAATTGCAAAGAACAGCGTTACTAAAAATGGTTGCATCAGACCTTTGTGGCGTGCGCATATTTAAAGGTCACTAACTAAGAAAAATATTAGCAAGTTTTTTGAAAATTAAGTTTGGCTTTCAGGATACCATTCATCTATATTTAGTTTGGTACTGTCGCATCCAAACAAAATAATTACTTTCAAATGTTTATTGGGTAATTTCATGCGATGAGTTGATGTTCCACTTTTATAACTGATTGTTCACAGGCATCAGTCGTGTGCGATGTCGATAAAAATTACAACTTAGACAACCAGGTTAGATCCAAAGTGGATCAATTTGGTTGTTTTCTGTGAGGAAAATATCTATTTCAATTCGAAACTTATTAAAATTTAACGCGGTGTTGACAGTCGCTCAAAACTTGTAAACGTATCATCTTGCAATCCATGTTTTGCAATGTTAGTAAAAGTACCTTCGGAGGCCCTGATGAACTGAATTCGAGAGTTTGATCTGGCCCGCAAGCCGTAGCTTAGTACCCCTGCATCAGGCAAAACCACATGTATGATTCCATCAGAACTATTTGTCAATAATGTAAAAAACTTTCATGAATTTGATAAAAAACGTTTCAAACACTTCTTCAGCTTGGCATGAAATTTTTTTTATTTTCATTCAATGGGGTCCTATATGTACAAAAAATGGCTCCCATGAGAGATCGTGTGTTGCCAACGCAGGTTAATATTTTTCTTCCTCTTCTTGTACAACAGTTGACGGACGATTGTCCAAATTTATTTTAACCTTTCCTGTATAGGAGACATGTCGATACAAATTGCATGATTCGTGCATTTTTGAGAAGCACAACATATTAATTTGTTATTAACTTACCTAGATGGGAAATATGCTTCCAGTAACATTTAAGAATAAAATTTAATTTGAAGGCAGGCTTAACTTTTTCACATTCATTTTGGAAATGAATTATTCTTTTCGAAGTAATGTTTATCACAAGAAAATACGCTCTGGCTTATGTTTTAAATTTGACGGTGCTGCGAAGGTAGGATAAAATTTAGTGTTATTTCATGTCTTAGTGAAAGGGCTTGTAGATTATGTCCATTTTACTTCCAGTTCTCAAAGAAATTAGAATATTTCGGTTCTTACTTTGCTATGGAATTATATCCAATACCTTTAATCGAGACAACCTTTTGCCGTAAATTGAATCTCTCCGTAATGATAATATTTCCACTATTACGGCCCCGAGAAAACAAATTTACTTCACAATATCACACATTTTAGTTTCATAAAATAAAAATAAGAACTCGTGAAAGTCATGAACTGATTGTAAAGCTTTATTCTCAGATTAAAACTCGCATTGTCTTCCTCAATGATTTTAGTATTGACAGTATTTTCTAGTATTGTGATACAATACCTTCTTTGCTGCACATACCTACAAGACTAATAATTATATTCGTAGTCAGTGTCAGGCTACTTATTACGGTGAAACTGTTCCCCGCCTCACAGTACGCACCGCTAAGCATGAACTGGTATCTGTCCCAACTGAAAATAGAATGACGAAACCATTACATAATAGCACAAGAAATCATTCTTTAAAATTTAATCATCCAATTCATGTCGACATTTTATAATTGTGTCTAACTGTGATAGATATGATATGGAATTGCTTGGGAACATTTTTACTGTTCAGTTTAAACCTACCTTCAATGATACCGCTTCTTCTGTCTTTTGAATATTTTAGCTTAGAATTTATTCCGTCTCAGCCTATATAAGTATTCTCTATGTTCGATTCTTGTTTTCACTTGTATTTTCAGAAACTGATAATAAGTATGGATATACTCGAAATGTCTGTTTTTAAAATACATCGAGTTTTCATAAAAGATGTTCCTACCCACTTTGGTGTTATTATTTTTAAGCAATGTACATTTTCATAAAAGAAAACCTATCAGTACAACAATAACTTCATAGTGCTTGAGAACTTCTCTCAAATAGGCGAGAACCAATATGGTTGGGAATATTTTTAACATAGCAGAGCGCTTTAAATATGGAAGACAAAAGTCCCAGATAACATCCTGTATGGTAAATGGAGTAACTAGGAATACAAAAAAATTAGGTACTTCTCACAAAGTTCTTAATAGAACAAAATCGGCTCATACACTAATACAGTATATTATTGTTGAAGAACTTGAAATTAATAACAGAAAATCTATGTAAGAAATTTCATTGCTACGGTGTTGGTCGAGGAATATAGTATGGCTTCCTAAAAATTCACAAAGCTATTCTTTACAATAACCTTTCCCTTTCGACCTATTTTTGTAGCTTACAATTAGGCTACTCATAACATTGCCGAATACCTTGTTTCGGCTCTTAATCCCTGAACCACCCATGTCTTTACTGTATCGAACTCGGGAAAAATTCATAAAATGTGTCGATGCTCTACCACTGTCGATGATCTACATTGCCGCTGCTCTACCACTGTCGCTGCTCCACCACTGTCACTGTTCTACCACTGTCGCTGTTCTACCACTGTCGCTGTTCCACCACTGTCGTTGTTCTACCACTGTCGCTGTTCTACCACTGTCGCTGTTCCATCACTGTCGCTGTTCCACCACTGTCGCTGTTCTACCACTGTCGCTGTTCTACCACTGTCGCTGT
>VOMN01027684.1:0-35457 GCA_014899125.1 Orchestia grillus | reverse complement strand
CGGTTTTTTTAAAGGTCCTCCCGATAATACGTAAGCACCGAAGGAAAAAAATGCTGCAGAAGATCTCATTCATCGAAAACCCGAAAGCAAAACTAAACATAAAATAGCACTAGTTTCATTAGAGTGCTTGATCCTGATGGAGGATAGTCATGGCAAAGGTACCACAGTATTCACCAGCCGGAGCTGGAGGCCGGCAGTGTAACTAACACACGCAGCAACATGCCGTACCTGGCCGGCCACGCAGCCAGAGTAGGAGCGCCTGAACTCTCCGCTACCGTCAGCTCCATCACACTCGCCGGCGGCCACACAGGAGCCCCTCTGCAGGCAGAACACCTGCAATGGACGCCCCAGCATACCTCAATTAAGCGTTTCATAAATATTTCCCGCTGGTGTCTTCTGAAACTTGAAGTAAAAAAATGGATAATTTTCGTGAAAAAGTTAAAATTTGCCGCTTTTCAACTTGAACCAAAAACATCCGTAGATAGAATTTAGTATCAATTCTTATAATCATTGATCAGGTAAAATACAGACCCTGCCGTGTAAGGAAAGTATAGCATCGAATGAAATTTTATGATTTACGCTTTTAAAATTCCATGCGATTCAAAATTTTTAAGTAAAAAAGAATACCCCCCTCCGATGAGAGTGAAAAAGGCAAAAAAAAAATAGATAATTCTAATGTTGCCATTTTTGGGATGAAATCAGCAATGGATGGAGCTTTCATCTATAAAGATCCTCTTCGAAAGGAGAATCAAGAAACGAAAGAAACGATTTAGGAACAGAATATTGAACGCTCTTAGCATAGAAACAAGTGAAAAAATAATGTGAAATATAACTCATAGCTTTCCATGCGCAATTTTTCTTAAGCGACCAAGAGGCGTGTGAAACAATAAACGAAGAAGAAATTCTTAGCATAGGGAAGGAGAAGGAAACCGTTTATGGGAGTGTTGGTTCTTGAGGAGTTACCTTGAAGCCTTCTCGCTCCCCGCCTCAGCTTTGCTCTGCCAGTGTGAGAACTCATAGCGCAGCACACCGTAAAGGAGGACGCTAAGTAGATACCAGTTACACCTCTCTTGGTTACATCAATTGACTACAAGACACAAGGACACCAGCAAACACACACTACACACTTGCCAAAGCCACATCAGTTGGCTAAAGGACACAGGCCACACCTGCCCAGGCCACATCAGTTGGCTACAGGACGCAGTCCTCCTACACACACACACAGGCCACACCTGCCCAGGCCACATCAGTTGGCTACAAGACGCAGTCCTCCTACACACACACACACGTCACACCTGCCCAGGCCACATCAGTTGGCTACAGGACGCAGTCCTCCTACACACACACACGTCACACCTGCCCAGGCCACATCAGTTGGCTCGGGGACGCAGTCCTCCTACACACACGTCCCACCTGTCCAGGCCCACAGGAGCTGGCCACGGGTGCCGAGGTGGCAGCAGAGCTGGCGTCGCACTGGCCAGGTTCAGTGCAGAGGCTGCGGCTCAGACAGAACGCCTGAAATTTGAAAAATGAAAAACAAAAGTTGTGAGCGAACGCTCAGCGTGTTTAGACAGACAATCAATTTTCCCACAGTAAACTACGGATTTTGTTGAAACAGAGTGGACAAATATGACAAAATTAAAACAACTAGGAAAAAAGTTTTTACAATCTAAATTACTTACAGTATGTGAAAAAAGTAATGACAGGTTTGTAAACTATCGTTCAAACAAACGCAAAATCAGCGTTCCAATTATATTGATAGGATATTTGTACCATCAAATTTTTAATTTCGATTGTAGATGAAGAGTAGACAGAACATTAATTTTTTCTTCATCCACTTGTAATTGAGGAGAAAATGGATTTAAAGATTAAAAGATAAAAGACCTCAAGACAAAACAAATAAAAAACCCGGAGTCATCGAGCCGGGAAAGAATTTAATGATAAATATACAGCCAGACGTGCGACTTTTAGATACTAGTGAAGAGAATTTTGGCAAACCGTTGCACGTGGCACCAGCAGTGGTGTTGAGCTTTGTAGTGCAAATATTATGCTCAAATTAACGTTGGGCGCATAAGTAGCGCGTAAATTCACAATTGGGTAAGTAAATTTATATAAATATTAAGCAGCACAGCTTAATTATGTTGCACTCCAAGGACCCCGGTCAAGGTCCACGAACATAATAAAATCAAACGTTTTGAAAAGGTTTCAGCTTCAAATTTACTTCTAATTTTAATAAACTTATCATATTTACCACCCCCAATAAAGTTTCACCTTATTTGCTAAGCTAGACTGCGAGGAAGTTATGGAACTTAAAATTAAGTAAACATACATTCGTACCTCACAAAGCCTAGGATTCAATAACGAGAAAATAAGTAAATGAAACTTTTTTCTGGTTGCAATGACAGGTTATTACAAGAAGACAGCAGAGAAACAAAGAGTTTGAAACAATGGGCACTTGTACACGTTGGTTGCCAGGCTCCGCGTCGGTTGTTGACATCGACTAAGACTGGCTCACGCAGTTCATCGAACATTTAGACGACGCCAGATAGACAGAATTTACTGGGGAACGTACTATCAGTCAGTTCATTGATTGGCTTGAGCCTTCGTTGAAGTAACAAAGTACTCTTCCTTGCACCTGCGAGCATGCGGAGTTTTACAGAATTTCAAGGCAGAGAACAAAGATAAATGCAAGCTTTCAAATTACACTTATTAACTCTGAAGTACAAGGCAACACTTCTAGTTTCCAACCTTGACCAGTAGATTTTTGAATATTTGTTAATAATTTGGGAACTAATTTACCATTTATATTTTTTGTACTAGATGAAACCATATATCATAATAGATACACCCAGAGTGTACAGAGTTAAAACTCATATGACGAAATAAATTGTTATATCATTGAGAGAGAAAGATGTCTTTTCGAACGTCATAGAAGTCTTCCTTCTTCTGTACGATCTCAACTAGGAAATATATGAATAACATGCGAATCAAAATACGAAAGAAAGATTATGCCAAAGCTTATAAAGAATAAATTGGCATTAAAATAGAGCAAAACTATTGACAAAATGTGCAAAAGGAACTGCTGACGCATCAGAATAGGAAAGTTTTCATTATGAATTATTCAATAGCAAGAGACATGAAAAGCAAGCAATGGAAATAATTCAATAGCAAGAGACATGAAAAGCAAACGATGAAAATAATTCAATAGCAAGAGATATGAAAAGCAAACAATGGAAATAATTTATTGCTCTCTGTCTAGTCGCTCGTGCACTGCCACCACCTCCACTTCCTCGTCCAGACGGCAGAATATCTGTCAGTCATTTCCCTCAGAGTTCCATTAAAAAATAAACATTTTGTATGAACATGATCCTAAATAAGAGCAGCATAATTTCGTTCATACGAGTCTGTAACAACCGAGCAAAGTCCAAAATAAAATTTTTGTGCTGACTGTGATTGGGTTACCGCAAAAAAATCTCGATTGAAAATGTATTAAATTGCTGCATTACCTATTTTGTAACGGGAACTATTAATTAACTAATAGACAGTTAACAAATTCAAATAGTCCTATTCAATGCATAACCAAACCGTTCGACGTAAAATGATTTTTTTCACATCAATTGCATGGCCCCATAGAAACAGCACCCTCTCCCCGTGTGTAGCCCTCGTCATTATCCTTGCCGGAGCAAAGGCTTCGCGTGCACCTAATTTTCTTCACTATTTGCATGCAGGATGAATTGCTGAACTTCATTTCGTACGTCGGCACACGCGTCCTCTTGAAAGATTTTCTTCTTCAATGAAGAGTTTCAGCGTTTCTTCTCAATAGAAAGATGCTTTCAAGTACGGCTGTTTGTCACGCCGACAGCGTCTATTGTACACTCTCAAAAGATGTGTCGTAGGACTCCAACGTAAGACTAAGTGATACTGTGAAATAGCATCCAGTTCACAAACTCTAGGCTGAATTATTCAGTTCAAACACAGCGCAGGTATTTATTTGTTAACACGTGCACACTGTGCACAGTATACCCTCGCCCAGTCAACTCCTCTGTTGCCTTGGCGACGATACTCTGTTTATCGCCCTATAACGGCGGCCTTCATGCTTCAGTGCCACCACTCTCTAATGCCTCCATACTTCAATGCCACCACACTCCAATGCCTCCACACTCCAATGCCACCACGTTCCAATGCCTCCACACTTCAATGCTTCCGCACTCCAATGACTCCACACTCCAATAACTCCACACTCCAATGACTCCACACTCCATTTTGTCTCTTCGTTGCAGCTTGCGCTTCTTAACACTAAACTTAGGAGAGATTTTCCCAAAATAACATTAGTCTTGCTAAATTTACAGCACTATTTATCATACGGCAGATGAATGAGACAATTATCTCCTATCAGCAACGGAACACGAAAACTGCACGTCATCCAAAAATGAACATTTGAGCTTCAACCACAATTCATTACATGAACTGAAATGAAATAAATAATTCGTTCAAATTAATAACTTCATGATTGAAATGCAGTCCAGATTCATTTCAAAAGATTATATTTTAGAGGTCAATTTTATGAAGCTCATTCAGCGGAGATAGTGTACTCATCTAAAGCGAAGAAAATATTTAAAAGTGAAACAATACAGTACATAACAGAATTGAATGTACTCCATGTTGGTAGATAAAAACAGAAAATAATAAAGAAAAAATACACGCTTAAAAGAGGCCTTACTTTAGTAAGTGTAAAACTAAGCCAATATCAGATTATTGCAGCAAGTTACTTCCTCTGTCGAGGGTTGGCAGGTGCACCTCCCAAGAGCAAAATAACCACAATTCATTATAGCCGACGATGACAAAGACTCTATACTTTGTTTGTGATGTATTGACTGCGAAGACTCGTATGTACATTTGTTATAAGCACATTTAAGCAATGAAGTGCGACATCCTCATCAGTCGCCGTCGGCGTGACATGTGACCCGCAGTCACAACGCGGCGCTCGGACGAGTGTGCAGCATTAGAGCGCAATAATCAATGCAAACTGCGAGAACGCTGTCACCAACAGCCGTGTTTGCGGAGGTCAGGCAGCACGGTAATCAGCACTGCGGTGCAAGGTCAGCAGCCAGCGCACCACGCTCGGCACCTCGAGCAAAACAAAGGGTTGAGGAGCGCGTCAGAATACATGGCAGACGCGCGGATCGAAGGACTGCGGCGAGTGGACGCTAACGACTTGACCTTCAAGGCGCTCAACACGCTCTAAATGTCCAGTCTCACAGGCGAGACGCGATATTTACAAGAATTGAAGCATCGATCGCTGCGTGCTTACTGGAATTTTGTTTCAATTGTAGAAAAATGTTCTCCAGATTTGAATATATGTAAGGTAGAGTCGAACGAACACAGACCGTTTGCTATACGACAGGCAAGAAGAAACAGGAAACAAAATGATTACCCGAAAAAATAAAAATGCAAACCAAGGAGTGACGGCACACAAGTCAAGGAACGTTGACAAGAACCGTAATAAATTGATGAGTACGACATTGTAGAAAATATCATCGCATTGGAATAACGCCGCCGCGGGCTCAGAAAAGTATTTACGACGCTCTGCAATAAATAATTTTTTCAAGGCTCTCACAAATGTATAATAATACGCATGAACTTACATTACGATTTACCATACCAATCAAGAGCCCGTTTTATGCAATGTGTGGCAGTGCGCTAAAGCGAGAGTGCCTGCTGTCAGAGATGCAGGAAGCTCATCTGACCACTCCTGGGGACTCACAGTTCCAGGCGGGCACTTGAGAGGGCTGGAGGCGCTCCTGGTCCTGGCACCGCGCGGCTCCTGGCCGTGACCAGCCTGCTCGCACTGCCCCAACACGCAGCCCCCCTGCGCGGGGCAGAAGTGCGTCCCGGCAGGACAGAGAGTCTTCCCGTCGTTCTCTTCGGGGCATTCCAAGGCCGAAACGCAGCGCCCGGAGCTGGTCAAACACACAAATATCGGCAGTCAAAACAAGAGAAGATAGCTTGAAGTGAACGCACACTTTATTGGTGCACATGTATGCTCAACGATCACACAATGTTTATAAAAGAATTTAAGTTGTAATAGGCTATTTTTGCACTATAATTTTTATTTAAGTTATTGTTCGAGTTAATATTTCACTTTTCGTGCTTAGCATAAAATTATGAATCACAATTCGAAGTTTCAACGGGACTTTCACCCGTAATTTTAAGGTTGTAGTCACTGATCACAATCAGAAGTGTCACTTGACTTTCACATTTTAATCATAAGGCTGTAATTTTACTGATTAAAAACTCAATGTACCATGCTTTGCATGTGAATGAGATCAGGATAAACGATTTTTCTTTCTTTTTTTCTTATTTTCTCTCTTTCTTTCTTTCTTTCTTGTGCCAACAGATGAATAATTACTCAAACACTGAACAACTATATTTATTGTTCAATATCTTTTAACTTTCATCCTTAAAATATCAATCAAATTTTGTGAAATAATGAAAAATACTGCTAGACATTCTGTCAGCATAACATCCCGATTATTCGAACGCTTAGGAATTGGGAAAGTCGCAACACTCACTGACTGAAGAAAAAGCTGAATGAATTTCATAACAGAAATTGTTCACAATGGATAATGATGATCTAAAACCCAAGTAAAAAGGAGAAATTTGATGAAGTAATGTCGCACACCAGGCTCATTCGAGACATGAAATGCGAGCTGAGTGAACAACCGACCATTGCCGTGAGACACTCCACTAACCTGGGGCAGAAGCCTTGCCCGGGACCACAGAGGCCGGGCTGTTGGGCGTTTTTGGGGAAGTCCCACGCCCCGTTGTTGCAGTGTGTGATGCAGGCGCCAGCTCGGGGGCAGAACACCATCGTGTCGCCGCAAGGCACCGTTCGGTCCAGGCTGCTCTCGTCCCGGCAGCCTGACGGCACGCAGAGGCCGAGCCCGGGACATCGCTCCTGAACATTAAAATAATTCGGTTTAGAGTAGGTGGGGCTTGTGACATCTCGGTACCACAAGCGCTCGTTCCCACGACCTCAGCAACATTGTCGAAGAGAATGACCTCGAAAGCCAATCCCATGCTTAGAAATAAAAGTGAAACCAGTCATACGAATGTAGAACAAAATGTTGAGCAAAAATATTGCAATTGAAGTAAAGTTTTTATACTATTGTAAAGTCAAACAATACCCGTTCAGGACACCGATGAAATGCATTTGGTGTTATGAGGTTTGATTGAGCTGATGAAGAGCATAGAATCTTGGGGTTGCATTTTGGATCCACGCCACGTTTCTTCAATTTACTGGATTTGTATACCTTCTTCATTGTGAGCAAAGAAAATAAGGTGATTTGCACAACATGATAAAATAAAACGAAAACGGGAAATTCAACTGCTAGTTGCGGTGGAACTCTTCATTCAAGCCGATGCTCTGAAGGGGATACAAACAATCCGGCCTCCACAGAGGCCACAATTACTTTTCAGTCAGGTCCAATTTTGACACGGCGATCTCAAACTAAAGCTTGAATCAAAGATGAACTGTGAATTATTAGTCACATAATTTCTAAATCTTGACTAAAGAGTTCTGATCTTAAGAAATCCAGTAGGTGACTGCAGTTACCTAAATACGGGACTTGAGAAATCCAGCAGGTGACTGCAGTTACCTAAATACGGGACTTGAGAAATCCAGTAGGTGACTGCAGTTACCTAAAGACGGAACTTAAGAAATCCAGTAGGTGACTGCAGATACCTAAATGTGAATCAGCAGTGTCCGCAAATAAATCCAATCACAAGATGAACTACTTCGATAAAAAGGATAAGTTACTACTACTTAGAAAATGAACTTTTAAATGGAGCAGTACTTTTGTGCAGGGTGTTCTTAGAAAAAAGTTACCAGTTTCGTCCTTGCTAATATTCAAATACGTCATTGTTCGGTTTTAACGACATTTTTTGTGTTCGACGCAGAATATTCTTTTCTAATAAAACGTCAAAAAAATTCCCCAAGGTCACATTTCAGTTTTATCGAACAAAAATGTATACGAGCATAGGGAGACTACTGTAGGTAAATGATATTTTCAAATTATAAAAGAATTAACTGAAACAATTTACATCTTTGACTTTATCACAAAAAATCATTAATGAATGACAAATTTTATTTCTCATTATAAAAATTTATTTATCTGTTTTCAACTGTCGGACAGTTTTTCCTAATGCATTCTTAAGCTTTCTTCACATTTTTGTGCTACAAATCTTACCATCTTTGGATTTTCGAAATGAGCCTGAACTGAGTCATAGTCCCGTCTCCTAAATCCTCCAGATTCTGCGGAGGAGTTATTTAAACTATAGACTTTAAATGTCCCCACCAGAAGTAATCGTATGGATTAGAGTTAGGCTAAACAAAGTCACCAACTATGCAGCGCGTTCTCTTTCAGAGGCGTATCCTGCACAACAAACTGGCGTTAATGCACGTGCAGAAGTAGGTCCCGATCGAGCCTACAAAGCAAGCGAATAAATCAAATTTTGACCCGTTCCTGTCTTCATGGCATCATGTCATGCTCGAAGAGACCACAAGTGATGAACAAAATATATATACAATATTAAATATACAAATTTTCAAAATCGTTTCTCTATGTCGCCACATTAGGAAGAAAGAAGAAGGTAGAGCAAACAGCTATGTCTACCTAATCTTACTCTTCAACCGTGTAGCGGATTCTACTAACTTGAGCACATTTTTTCACTATAAAACACGCTGACCTTAGGCAATATAGATAACTTCTTCTTTGTAGCCTCGAGTAAGTTACCTTCCCTTAGAGAAACGTGTTGGAATTTTAAAACTGTTGTTGTAATCTAGAAAAAGATCAAATCATAAATCTAATATCAACAATGAATCCCAATATCAACAACATTGGTCAATGAGAAATTCCAGTAAAACATTCAGAAATCAATGACAAAAAGGTAGTTTAATATTAGGAGTAATTTTCGTAGACATTTTTCTCAACCACGTGTAGAGAGAGATAATTAAATCTTGAGAGCAACTACCGTAGACTTTTGATGTAAAATGTATAATTTTATTTGAAGAAAAAATTTAGTTTTAACTCCCGAAGTAATTTTCAACTATGTGAAAAAGTTACTTTTCACGGAATGAGAGCACAAGATAACTTCATAGAGAAACAACGCTGTTAAATTATGACAAAAAAAAACAGTGCTAATCATTTATTTTAAGCTCCTTGCATTTATTTTAAACTCCTAGGATAAATATACCGCCCCAACCAATTACGCAAATTACAAGCCTATGCCACTGCGCAATTCATCAGCTTGTAATATCACCACAAAGAACCACAAATGCAAACTTGAATGTTAGAGTTATTTTTAGTAACGAAAGTT
This sequence comes from Orchestia grillus, assembly GCA_014899125.1. Taxonomy (NCBI): domain Eukaryota; kingdom Metazoa; phylum Arthropoda; class Malacostraca; order Amphipoda; family Talitridae; genus Orchestia; species Orchestia grillus. The sequence continues at coordinate 26,079 of VOMN01027684.1, read as the reverse complement.
TGTGCGGAAATAGATGTTGGAAACGGAAGTCTAAGATTCCTGTTGGGAAAAAGACGATGCAGAATTATTATGATTATATTCGTTCGTTTAAAGCTCCCCATCCACATCAAGTGTGATACAAAAAGAGCGAAGAGAAAAAGGGACCATCTAGTATGGACTGTAGAAAACGTATTCCCCACGTATTCCCGGATTCCCTGCGCATAGAAATAGCAAGTTAAGAAGGAAAAGGAAAAAAAGACAAAGAATAGACAGCGAAGAAGGTGTGAAAACTCAAAGAAGTAAAGTGGGCACGAAAGATAGAAGTCCTGATAGTCTATCTATAGCTGAGGTAACCTAACAATGATCTCCTGGAGTCACCAGTCCCCATAGCATAGGATAGACAAACCTAACTAACCTAACCCTACTGCCTATCCCACGCCCCATGAGAGGACGACGCAGAATTATTATCCTGTATTCGAATCAATTGATAGAAATTTGTCTTAAGAACTTATAATACTCGATACTTATTTCGTTTGTCAGTAAATTACATTATTTAACATAGGACTTGTTACTACTTGGGTTAGTCCAACCATAATTATAGATGAAGGGCCGGCTTCTTTAATACACAGACCCGCAGTGAGTCAAGGCTACCGGACTCTGAGGCGGCCTGATAAGACCCGTAATTACAGAGCCGCAGCGCTACGAGGGCAGCCTTGGCCAGGGAGTCAACAGGAGGGGAGGCACGCGAGGGCTGTTTACCCAAAAACCATAAGTAGTAGAAGTAGAAGTAAAAGTAGAAGTATTAGTAATAGTGGTAATCGTAGTAGTAGTAGCAGTAGTAGTAGTAGAAGTAGTAGTAAAAGTAGAAGTATTAGTAGGAGTATATTTTGCAGCACTTCCGTGGCCCAGTCTATCTCGCGCCGAAAGAAAAAGGACCATTTAGTAAGAACTGTAGAAAACGGGGAATCTGCTGTGCACAAGTTGAGTTCCCACAAGAGATTCTCTGCATATAGAAACGGTAAGGTGAGAAATAAATGGAAAGAAACACAAAGATGAGATGGCGAAGAAGGTGTGAAAATTTAAAGAAAAAAAAGCCGGCACGAAGGATAGAAGTTCCGCAGGCTTATCCATATCTGACGTAACCTAACAGTATCCCCATAAGACACCGGACCCCATAGTATACGGTAGAGAAACCAAACGAACCGGACCCTATTGCTCATCCTATGCTCCTTCAGGGGGTTCATGAGACAAATACGAAACAAAGTTTCCCATCACTCAAAAGCTGTCAGCATTACTAGGTAAGGATATACTATACCACGTGATCTTTGTTCCTAGCCATTGCTATTTAATACTGATTTTATTGCAAAGCGATACAAAATGCCTAATATTCCTAAGAAATTTTGCTTTCGTATTTTACTTGTACTATATGTATTACTGGTATTTGATTGAAGATATGCATATTTGAAAGATCATTGATCTAACCACAGAAACGTACCTGAAGTATTGAAATTAATTTTTTCATTTTGTTTACTTACAAAAATGGTAAATCGCGGTTTAAGTCCCAAGGAGAAGACAAAAATGAAACTTTGTTTCACGATGTTATCGAAGGTCACTGGCCAACAAATTCATGATAGGGAAATGATAGCGACCTTCGTAGCTGGTCAACCAGCAGGAGAGGTGGGGGGGGGCGGAGACGAGGTGCTCTTCCAAGGAACGCGACGGGGCCGTGATACGGAGCTGAGCGTCTGCTTTTGACCATGAACACTTACATCCCGACAAATCTATGTGCTTTAATTGAGTGCGAAGCAGATGCTTTTCTTAACATCAACAAGCCAATACACCACACTAGATATTTAGACGGGTCGTGTGGAGTCCAACACAATGTTTACGCGATAACGTGCGTCAGACAACCATTTTCAGACACTATAGCTCTGCAAATTAGCATAATATAAGAGTTTTGTAGATATCAGTATTCCGTAAGTACTAAAATAACAACGCTAAGCATTTCGATCGCAACGAGGGTCAAAGACCTGGAAGGAAAGCAAAAACATCATTTGTAACAAATGCTGAAAGCCTCCGATGTTACGATGTCACGTACGTGGGTACAAAAGCGAACAATGAGGCCCATATGATCGGGAGCGGCTGCCACACCCTGACGTCAGGTCAAGTTGTGCTGGGACTCGAGCCTCAGCTCAAGGGAAAACGTAATCAAAAATTGTTACATAGCACAACCAAAGGGACCTATTAATTTATTATTACCGGGAAATTATCGTTCACGAACATTTGCAGATCCAATGACAAGCGTTTAAGCGACATGAAAAACAATCTAGAATTATGCCTATGCCAAAAGTAGCAATAAAACAGTGAAAAAACGTGCCCGTTAGATCACTGATGTTCACTTTACTGTCAATTCTTGCCATGGCTACAGGAGAGCCCAGTCTACAGACAGAGCTCCTAAAGAGTCGCAGCAGAGCAGTTTGACATCGAATGCACGTCTGTGCGAGCGTGTAAGTCTGATATTTTCCTCCGTAAATCTAGCAATGAAGCGTCGCAAGAGATGGCACTCAGGTACCTCCTACGCACGGCTTTCTCCATGAATTATGGCAGGAGTAATGCCAGTGTACATTTTTAATTTAGAATTTATACTCTTAAAGTACCATAATTTGAATATCATTTTTTAAATTTTCTTTGCGTTTATTTAAACATTAGTGGCCTCAGTAAGTATAAGATCCTAATATATTTCCATACATTTTAGTTAATTGATATTTTGCAGGTTGTTAGGTTGAATAATTTTTTGCGAATCACCTAATTATGTTATTATTTGATAGTTGCGGGACTTGCATTAGCATGAGCCCCATGCGCCTGCTACTCTGGCACCGCAGGAGCGTTGAATTAGGGTTACTAGAGCAGCCGACGAGGTCTGGAGAAGGATCTGGTGCCAAATTATTTTTTATTTGCTTAAAGAATAGACGGTAACTAGAGTCTCAGCCCGTACACAAAGGACCAATAAATGAACTTGAGTACGTGAGAGCGTAAATCAAGAAATATCACAAACTAAACATAATGCCTTTAGCTATACATCAAAAAGCGGCGTCACCAAATAAGGCCTGCCGCACCGGAAACAACAAGACGTTTAAATGTAATACTTATTACCTGCAATCGAAATAGAAAATCTGTGAATAGACAGGCAATTTTCGACAAAACATCACGTGAGTTAATCTCGGTTAACTCCCTACTTTGTGCAGGTGTTCAAGTGTTTATAGCTTACACTTTTTCGTGTTATATAGAACAATAAAATGATGACGTAGAGCACAACAGTTCTTCTCCACTTTCACACACAGTTTTAAATTAGCTCCCACGCCACAATGGTCGCACGTATAGTGAATAATTAATACAAAATCACCAGGTGTATTTCAACTACATTACACAGTAATTAGTGTACCAAATGCTGCATCAGCTGCATATCGCAATTTTAACATGAAAAGTCATCTCTCGCAAAATAAAGACTAGTGTACGAGAGTAGACGTGAAGACTTAACTTGGTTTGTGGAATGAAAATAAAAATATATTTCTGAAAATGACACTGAAAATAAGGCGCAAGCTTTAACAAAAACCAATGAAGAAACTCAAACTGAGCTCCGAAATAAGTTGTGTATTTCAACTTCTATGAAACGAAGTTCTTCAAGAAAAGTTGAAATGATCACACAGGCCTTGAAAGAGCAAAATGAAGAATGACAAAGAACGTTCTAAATCTATTCCCCGAAACGCAAGTCAATTAGCAAGAAATGTGTTGAGCGCCGTGTAAAGCCCGCCGCCCGGACAACGGTTCCAGGAAGCCAAAGTGACGGACGGGTTGTCAGGGTGAGGCGAGTGTATTGACTTGCGTGCTCGAGGCCAGCTCTCACGGACCAACTTCACGTGCACGGCTGGGAGGTGAGCCTGCTCCACTTCTACTCTATCACAAATTCAGCCCTTGCTGTCAATAATTAGAACTAAACACTATCGATCTGAAGATACGTTTCTTTTGGTATTTCAGATGGTATTTTGAGACCCTTTACAGAAATAAAATTCAAAGATTCACCTCACCTACTCAAACGCCTAGAAAATTGTAGTCAGTTTTTACCAACTGCGAGTTGTTTGTAGTCCGATTAGCCGATAACCTTGGGGTAAAATTGCCCTTGAAAATGCTGTGGAGTTAAGCTGAGCGAAAAGAACAATTTAGTATCTTGTAGCAACTTTTGTAAATTGTCAAAAGAAAATATCGCATGCCAAGAGTGAAATAAATTCGTTTCTGTAATTATATTCATGCCTTACCATTAATCCGATAGACAAAATAATGTGTCCGTAACGAAGAGCCCCAAATTCGAAGCATTTAAAATCTACAACAAATATTAATTGAATTTCGATTTTCTGATTTAATTTAGCACTTGTTGGTGAATATTCGTGTGTTTACCCCGCACACAATTTCCATTTAGACATAAAACTAGGACTGTTGCCTAACAAAATCCTGGTCAGGGACTTTATACAAGTATTCATAGGGCAAAAACTAAATGATATCCACGACAAAGACGACATGAGTAAAAAATTTCCTTCAATGAAATAATACACAAGTGGAATGATGATTCTGTGGAGAAAACATTTTGGGTAATGCAGATTGCAGATTTAGAAAACTCAAGAACAGAATATTCTTAAGTTTTCTATCAGTGGGTTTTCAACAAATACTCTGACAGCAATATTGCCAATGGTGGAGTCATGAAAATACTTTGTCCGTAGCGCTAATGTTCACTGACGTCTGTGAGTGGGCTTGGCGCACGCCTGATACCTGAGCCTGCCAAATTGCCTTATCAAGTCGGAACAAAGTTCTCCTGACAACCAAAGGCAAGAAAAAATTCAAAAAGTTTACTACGGTGACCATTTCTTCAAGCACGCCGAGCTGGAGATACCCTGTTCAGATTAAGGAAAATATATGTCCCTACCATAATTATGAACAATGCGAGTATTCTATATATGCTGCTGCATTTCTACAATGAACTCAGACACGAACAACACTGAAAAACTAAGGTATTTCTCGCTTAAAATATGCATTCGAACACAGTAACGGTTAAGCTTTCTGGAAACTGGTTGACATCAAAAGTGCAAAAATAACTTGCGTTAGTCTCACATAAAAACTACACAATATAATATGTGACTAAAGCAGTGCCCTACATCTGAACCTCGTTGCATCAGGCTAATCAAGTCTGTAGCACGTACGCTGGATGAGGCCTGCTCGCTTTTGTTGCGCGTGGACGTTAACGAGCGTGACATGTCGACCACGTGATCAGTATTAAAGCAAGAAAAAAGCACCATAAAGGATTCCAAGGATCAAAATACAATGCTTACATAGGGTGTTGTCCGGCACGCTAGCCGAGCAAACTCTCCTGCAGTGTACATACAATATAAGCCACCCTAGAGAGACTGTCTCGCACAGAATTTCGAACAGCAATTTATTCATTGGGCATTAGTCCAAAATACCGTCCTAATAATACCTTGGGCACTTAATACAGAAATCTTTTCTAGACTTTCAGCAACGAAATATGTCGACATTTAACTACTTATTGAGGAACGATAAATATTGTCTTCATTTAGCTCTTTTTTTGCAGTTAGTTTAAACAGTGTGAAATTAAGAACTGTGTATCATTGGCTGAATTTTCCTGAAACAGAATGGTGCCTTTATTACGGTAGAGAAACTTCTAAAAATCATTATTTCCAGGCTAATATCCCTGGATTCCTGCAGTGAATTTATCATCATCATCGATGAAAATGCAACACAATGAACCAACCCAGGGGAAAACACTCGGCTCTCGAGAATGCCGGTACTTTGGAAAATAATCACTTTTGAGAAGTTGAAAAAATGTAAGAATACAAAGATGCAAAGTCTAGAAAATATTAACATGGAATCTTAATTTGGGATGGGAATTGATATTGTCTCAAGAACTCACCCATCCTTGTGAACATCCGTCGCGCCGTCTCTGTGCGGTCACCTGCAGCAGCAGCAGCGGCAGCAGCAGCAGCACCCTGTTGGGCGCCATGGCTACTGGCGAGACAAAGAAATAACACATGACAGGGAAAATTCAACAATGTAGTTCGATTAAAGCGCACCTCGTCCGACTGAACATAAGGCACAAAAAAAACGCGATATTACCTAGTCACAAAATTAAACGTTCATACCATAATTGGAGACAATTACAAATTTTATAAATCAAACTTAAAAAACAGAAACAAAAGGATAAAAATTCGAAACTGATTTCATTATAATTAACGATATACCAGAAACAACATCCAACAAACATACATACGATAGAAGCCCGACAAGTTCAAAACATTCGGTCGTAGAATAAAATGTTAATACTGATTGGATGCAGACAGTCGAAAGTAACATTTATGCAGGTGAAAATTTCTAGCTGACCGCTTACCTCGGTTGACGGTATCATACAAGCTCACAATTCAGTTATGTACATCTCTCTCCCTACCCCGGTTGACAGTATCATACAAAGCTTACAATTCAGTTATGTAAATCGTACTTCTTACCTCGGTTGACTGCATCGTACTAGGTTCAAAATTCAGTTTATGTTACTGCAAGTGTCTAAAACGTCGTAACGTTACTCTAAAAGCTTGGCTCAAGAAATTTGAATAGCAATTTTCCTTTAAAATTAATTTTGAAAAGAAATTTTCTACGATCTTCTGATACACTGAGGATAAAAGTTCCACATTCATTCAGTCATAACAACAATTCACATCCGAAGGACAAAGAGAGTTCAACAGCCGCCATCGGAATCATGACCAAAGACCGGACGTAACCCACTCTCACGGTCTGTGAATTACACTTTCATATCACATACAGCACTCCTTAGCTACTTATGATACTCGGAAATTATATTGTGAATCAAATGAGCCCCTATACATATCAAATTTGATATGTATCCTAACATCAATTATAAAAATTAACAGTAGAACGAGTTCAATCGACCTACTGTGTCAATTACACGTCACCCGTGCTTCCAAAGTAATAAACGCTTTACATTGAATAAGTCATGGAAGCATTAAATAACAATTTTCAACTTAAGACTACGTAAGTTAGTTTGCAGTAACGTAGAAAATCCAAAAAATTGGCTATATTTCATTTCTTTCTCAGGCAATGGTTCATAAAATTCGATTTTAGTTACTCAAATGAATTATCCGATTTCATAAATTTGAACGTATTAAATCGTAAAAATGCATGCGTTGACTTGAACGTTAATAGTACATTTAACACTTTCACCTTTGTAAACTTTGGAAAATGTCTCAATTTTTAGGCCATCTCTCACATAACTCTGCTATAATGCAAAGAGAATTACTAAACAAACATTTTTCGCCACGGAATTTGACACATTGCGCTGACTTGTACCTATAAATGATAACGCTTAACCACAGCGTACTGTGCAATTAGCAATGGTTAATGTTCTCATACTAGTCATAACTAGCAGTATTGACACATTGCACTGACTTGTATCTATGAATGATAACGCTTAACCACAGCGTACTGCACAATTAGCAATGGTTAATGTTCTCATACTGGCCTTAACTATCAGTACCTATAACTGTGTCTTACCAGCTCACAATTCCACTTCGTGAAGTGAAGAAGGGACCTGCTCAGATTGCGACCTGCGAGTTTCTAGGGAGACCCGCAGTTTCGTCAACAAGAGTGCATCTGAACATCGGAGTTTCTCACTTTTGCTACTCCCACTCCAATAGCTGTGTTTTGAAGCATCCTTGGTAGCATAAGCGAGAAAAACGTCTTGCTGATAGGAGCTGCATGAGACAAATTACAAAGGAATATGAAATAGTTAAACAGTTTCCATTACTTACCAAAGCGCTGCACCACCAGTCTCCTCATCCACAGGTCGGTCCACTGAGATGATGCTCTGTTCTATCAGCGTTTTTTTCGCGCCGTCTAGAAATAATTTGCGCTCTTACACTCGCGTCTCACTGAAATCTTAATCTCTGTCTGTGGAACAAACAATTTAGAAATTCACAGTAAACAATTTAAATCCATTCAGCAAGTAATACGCGAAAGCACGACTATCGTATCAACAGAACAATTCATCATATGAGACTGCTATTTGTCAAAACAAGCCAGGAAGAAACAAAGAAATTTTCAGCCATGCTAACAAGCCCGTCATACAATTTGAATTTAGGCCCAAGTTTGCAGATTGGTGTAGCAGAGAAGCAACAGTATGCGCGTAAGTAATCCTTAACTTCCAACAGTAAAAATTGCATAAATTAGTAGCGCATTAGAATTATGTACACACCAAAAACACATGAATGTTATGCACAAGTAAAACGCATGATTGAGCTGAAATATTAAGCTATCTTTTTGAGAAATTTAAGAAAAAAACGGGCCAATCCTAGCGCCCAATAACGACCGGTTGAAAAAAGTTCCGCTTCCTTGGCACGAGCCCTCAGAGCAGGCCATGCTGAGCAACTCTCCAGCTCTGCTCCCAGGCCTGTCTGGCACGCTGAACTGTCACTATAGCGTCAGTGGGTGCGATTGGGGCATGCCAGAGCAGCTGCGAGCGCTCCAAGGGCACTAAACTCACTGGACGACCGCCGCGCACTGACCGCCCACTCTACGCCGTCGAGGCAACGCGCGTACTTCTCCAGACAGCCACGAGTACATGGTGCAAGCATAATATAGGGTGCTGTACGCAGCGCTTAATGGATTGCATATGAGTTAACATGGCTGTCGTTTGGTCAGGAAGGCTTACGGCTTAATCAATGACCGCATGCGAAAACACAAAATGGCATATAACAAGACATCTTCAGATTTATTTCTATTTTCATTCATTCATGGATCCAGATGACAAGTGAGAGTAAATAAGATTCCGCGTTTTCACAGAACAACGCAGATGTACTATTCGATTGCTCAATAAACTACACGCCCATTGGGGCATGATTGCAATGTAAGCATGAAGGAATAATTCAGAAAAGCAATAATGAAATGATCAGAGTTTCCATGACGACGGGCCCAACAAACGATAGCTACGCACTCCGCCATGCGGAATGTTCCAGGCGGAGCGCGGCTGCAGCCACAGCGGACTGCACCTCACGACCCGCTAGCGCGCTCGTTAGAATAGTTATGCATTGATGCGTAGTTATGTAGGCATAGAAGGCACGGTAACTACCGTGGAACTGGATCAGCTGGCTGGCAACAATTCACCGACAAAAAAAATCAGGTTTTGAAGAAAAACCTTGTAAGGAAACATAAATAGGACTGCAGATTGTCTTTCAATTTACATTTTACGCCTTGACGTGGAACTTAAATTCAGTTCAAAACCGACATGAGGAAATTAGACAAGTTTTCATCACATCATCAGGTCATTTAATTTCAAGGAGTTTTTCAATGGACAATTAAGCCATTTCCATAAAACAGCGAAACGAACCGAATTTATCGAGAATATTACTTGAAAATAGTTCTGTTTCTACACTTTATGCTGATAATGTGTAAAAAATAACCAAGTATTCTTTTCATTTGATTTGGCAATTTACATGAGAGATATGCGTTCACAACAAGAGCAGCGGAAATCATGAGCAATATCTCAAACTTGCGAAATAATTTTAAAATTTCATTTCAACAAGAGCTCTAGAGCGGAGGTACCCGCAGGGACACCGCTCTTGCCGTGAAGAACTGCGCATCACACTATATTTTCATTTAAAATATTGAAAAGGTAATTGCAGAGCACATCAACGTTACGAAAATACAATACAAAAATTGACTGCACCCTAGTATGACCATAAACTTCCATTTACAGCGAAACTCTCAACAGATAAAACATCAAAGAGTTGGCGTTGTCCAGCCAACATGAGAAAGGCTATTAGACTCGATCAAACATAACTTAAGCAAAACATTTTGTTTTTATACCGCCAAGTTACAAAACGGAGAACAACTTTAACAAAGCATGAAACTAGCAACTAAATATTCTGAACTTAGGTGAGGTATTTGAAGGAGTTTTGAAATACAAAGCACTCAACGCGACCTAGTGACGACAGTAATGCACATTTACAGCGCCGCGGTCCCCACTCCACTGAGGGTAGAACTAATGCCTCCTACGTCTAGATTTGTGAGGCATTGGTAGAACTCGTAATTTCGGAACCCTCCAACAAGCAGCGAAAAATCGTGACCGTGAATTTACAACGTGTCAGTGCGTTAACTTACACATGTATCAAAATTACATTTTTGTCTTATTCTTGGGATAAAACATCAACTTTCGAGCTCTTTGTAACCAAACAAAATGAAAAATTACAATTGTAATGTTAGAATTTACTTTTATTTCTAGAACAGTCAGATCAGTGAACCTTCAAATTTGTCTTTCTTCAGTATAATACCAGTAATAAATATAATACAGGCATAATACAAAGTAGAGTTTCATAGAAATTACGGACAGAAATTATGGATATTTCTATAGTTTTGCGATAAATGAATTTAGGAAATAACGCTTACTTCCAGTAATAAAAATTATGTTTCGTAGCGTCGTTGAATGAATGCACTCACCTGTGGCACCAGCTGGGTAGGCTGGAGCGGCGTCGTCGCTACGTCTGGCAGTAGCGAGCCAGCAGGCATAGGCGACTGTAAAGGAAATTTATTTAAAAAAATATACTTTATTAATTATAATGCAGTAAACGTACCGTTCATCGTTGGGGGTTTTCAAATCCATATAACTAGTGACGCGTGAGTTAGGTGAAGTTCAAGCTTCCTTTTCCAAGGGAAGCACTCAGGGGTTCTATGGAAATCAGGTTGCCCCTGCCGGGAGTCGAACCGTTACTTCCCAGCTATGAATGTAGCACGGCACCAGTGCGCCGTGGAGTATGCAGGTCAAAGAGCCAATAGTCTCCTAGAAACTTTGATCTGATAGAAACACTGCATCAAAAATGCACTCAAATGTAACCTGCGGCACAGTATATTTACTGTACATTACACTAAACATGAAGAACAATACATCACATCTATTGTCTGAGATTTCAACAGAGAACTTTAAAAACCGTGACACTCCTTTTACAGAAGAAAATAAATCGAACATGCAATACTAGTGCCTAGTGACCCGCCGAAGTGAAGCAGCGATGCCAACATGCGTGCATGTCTACTCACCTAAGGACGTAGACAAGTTCCTCGCAGCACCACTCCCCGCCGCCGTCTTCGTATGTTTCAAGTGCTTACAGCTGTGCACCCACTGTTTGGACATGCATAAAAACCTTCACAGTATCTAAGAAAACAGTAAACTAGAACAAAACAAAACTGGCAGTGCATGTTTCATATGAGTTTTCAGAACTCATCCTGCATAAATTTCACCCTCTTCTTGACAATTAAGCTGGAACTGAATTGCGTTAATTTTCTGAAAGAAGAATGAATTAGGTCTTGTTTTTCAAGCCTTTTCCACAGTAGAATATTTTTCACTGCAAAGTTCAAGTCTGTGAGATCAATGGTAGTGTAGTGGAAGTAAAAAATATGCCTTTTACTGCGCCTCAACGCTTCATCTTGAAGGAGGAATGTCGCTTCCGGTATAAAATACTGACGGTAAGATGTTGCCACCTCATCCGGAGCTAGAGCCGCATCAGCTACTCGTCACTGAGCTTTATGATGGGTAATGGCAGAGGCCTGCCCTGTGACTCACCTCGTACCCACGGGTCTTGTGGAAACTTCAATGATGTGCGGCCGAGTCGAGGTTCACATTTTCCTCCGCTCACACTGGTCGAGGTCACGTTAGACGGGGCACACCTTGACAGAGATACGAAACTTCGAAGTTATTACTAGATTCTGCACTTAAAAATACAAAGTGATTGAAATAAAACAAAAATGTCATAAGGAAAGTATATTTTATAACTAAAATGTCCATACAAATAGTACTGTGATGATCATTCATTTCATTGGTATTACACATCAGAGAGACATCGACTTACTGGCGGTGAAAATATGTCTCGAAGTCATTTCATTTTGTATACATTCATGAATTGGTATAAACCTTATGGTAATAATAACTCAGCTAACTGGATCCACGCACTACCAGGTTTTCACAGTTTCAGCATTACAATTAAATACAATTCTTAATTCGAGTAATGAATCTTACACGTTGTGGCCAATAGTTTGTGATAAACACCCATCTACATATACGCGGCTTTCATGGCAAGAAACGCAAAATGAACTACGTGTCAAACATTCATCGTACGACGACTTTGGTGAACTAATCTAAAAACACCGCAATCAAAATACAACAAAAAGATTCACCGAGCAGGCTAGTTCCGATAAGCGCCATCTCCTACAACATAACATAATCCTCCTACTCGTAAATTGGCTTTTTCTCAGTCGAAGCACAGCAGAAAACTAATTAATTTAAACTCTCTAAAATGTATCAGTTGTTCCACATCAGCACAACCGAGATGCGCATTCTTAAAAATAATAAAATCTTACGTAAGGCATAGCAAACTGAGGACTTCGTTCCCTAACGGTAATTTACTTTGCGTTCGAAACGGTTATCATTGTAATTTCTTCAGCTCTGTTGCATGAATGAGGTGGGTGAGGAGCAGCAAGGGCTTCATCACAGGCACGAGGTTGTGTTAATCACGTGCACGCTTGAACAAGTGCAAAATATATCGCAAGGAAGAGCTGAATCTTGGGCTTTCATGGATACTGAGAAATCATACGAGTAAGTTGGTAGATGTGCTTTCTGAATGATGTAGTGTACGTTTGTAAGAATGATGATGCACGCAGGGAAAACTTTTCATGTGAAAGTCGAAATGTGTCCGAATAAAGAATATGTGAACTCGTCACAAGTACAGGTAGGCCAGAATCAGGGCTATGCAATACTGTTCTAGTAGTTTAGGGAACATGGATGGCCTTTTGACGACTGAATGCTAGTAGTTTTAGCGCGAAGAAGTTGAAATAGCGATGGCAGTGCAAATGACGCTAGTGAATCCCTCCTTGCCGTATATGCACTATGTAGTACTAGTAGACGCACCCCGTCAAAAATGGCGGGACAAATAATGTTAATTTCTTAAAATGCCCTCTTATTTACGGTAACTCTAACATGAAATGTTACTTTCAGTATCACTGATACGGACTGACTTCTCTGACAGTCTCGCTGATTAGGAATACAAACCCGGTAATTTCCTCTCATCTAAACGCTTTAAAGAGCGCGACTGAGAGACGGACGGACTAACCAATCCACACTGGGCCATTATTATATAGTGAGATGAGTTTTGTTCCTGGTAATTGCAATTTCCGACCTCCTCTTAGGACAATATAATAAGAAATGTTCATTGTTCCTTTAAAACCTTACGTTTGTATTACACTTGCACTATTATTACTCACATTGTATATAAAGAAAGTTAGATATTGAAAATTCATCGATATGACCACAAAGGCAAAATTCCGGCGTTAAAAATATTATAAATTTTATTATGTTAAAAAGCAATAAAAAATTTTTAAGAATAAAAAAAAAGTAAAATTTAGTTACAGGTTTCACTAACGGCTGGTTCGATAAGCAAGTTTAGACACACGGGCTGCACTTGGAATGCTGGGCTTTAGGAAGGAATTATACATTATTGTGAACATCGACAACGCAACTGTGAGCGAGTGAGGGAGCTGGAAAAATGACTGTAGGGAGGGACGAATTACGCGAGATCGTTCAAACTCAAAACCGTACATTCGTGCAAACAGCAATGGAGTAGGAGAGACGTACCAGATATAGCAAGCAATACGAGGGACTTACACGGCACATAAGCGAGTCTACGGACAATTGTGAAAGGGAATTCATGACAATTACGTAATAATGAAAATACTCTGCCCACTTAACTAAATGCAGAGACTAGAGAACTTGCAATCATTACACAATGTGGGAGGATTTGGCGAAGTAAAATAAAAGTAGACGACTCGTCATGTTCACTTCAAGCCCCGTTGAAATAGCACAATGAATGCTTAGAGAATTAGAGTATAAAATGCGTGCGCACACCGCATTTGACACTCGTATTCAAATAGCCTTCTCACTCATGAAGTTAACTCTGCCAATATCGCGTACAATAAAAAAGTCCCTGTGAACTCAATACACTGACTCGTTCCAGGAAATTAAAACCGGTACACTCGGTCACTTGTGATGTTGTAGGAAGGAGTTCCCAGGATCCCTGTCTCTCCCTAGTCCCTCCACTGAAGATAACTCCAGCGCTGCGTTACGTCAGGTGTTGTGCGTCACAGCTCGCCACGTCAGGCGTGAATGGACAAGTGTTAACAGAATACTACAAATAAAAAACATATTTACCGACCATACAATACACTCAAATGACTCAGTACGTTCACACTGAAAACTACCTAAAACTCAATACTTAGACATTACTTTACAAGTCTTGCTATCGCTAGCATCACCCGTATTCTAACTCATAACCTAGATAACGATTTTAACAGGTTACAACTAACTCTTTTAACTGCCACAAGTTAGTATAACAGATGGCAGTGTCTTGTATCCGTAGGGCCATACAACGCAAGGGTCTCAAGCGCATGTTTCTACTAAGCACACGAGCGTCGATTCTGCACCTGTCCCTAGCGGAACTTGCATGTAGGGTTTGTTGGGAAACGTGTTAAGTGATAGGCATGCTTCAGCATCCCTTCAATGTTGCATTAGTTTAAAACTCCAAGATTATTTGTTGTTCAGCTCTTGGACCTACCAAAATAGTGCACTTGAGCAACTAAAATATAAGACTAGGACCACTCTGTAAAAAGACGCACAATTTTCGAGCATTTTAGGTCTCAGCAATCCGGGTAAATCTCGGCGAGTGATACCACACTTCCCTCGTTTTATTGAACGTTTGGGGTTAATTAAGTTTTACTCGCACGACCATATTAGCCATAGCATTATTGTACAATATTCGGCATCCAGGTCCGCGGTCAGGACTAAAGAGCTTGAGTCAGGACCTTGGTGTGATGTAGCTTTTAACTAAAAGTTAAAGTTTCCGCGTTCTCTATCAGACCCCGACCAAACGGCAAAATAAACCTTCCAAGGCATAGACTAAAGTTTTTCTTTCGTTGTGTGAAACAAATGAACAGCTTTCATTGTGAGAGGACGGATTCTGTTGGAGGAAAAAGTTAGCAGCGCCCTCAAAGTGAGGGCGAATCAGCGCATATACTCGACGGGCAGCAGCATGAAGCTGGAGGACCGTCGTTCCAAAGTGGGTATCAGTGAGGAAAATTTCGCGCTTTTTGCCACCGCCGACACAAACTGCGAAGAAATAATTGCTCTACAAATGTCTGTTAATTCCATGCGAAGTTTCAAACGCCGTAGGCGCTCGCTTGCCTTGTGCGTGAGTTTAATGTTTTGGAGGAACAGAAGACGCTGAAGAAACTTCTTCAATCCAGTCGGCATACATTTTAGTTTATACTGAACCTTTAATTATAAGTTCACCAAAATAAGTAAATCATTTAAAATATCTGAAACACTCGTCCATTATGAACAAGATCTAGTAAATATGGCAAGCAGTTGCTCAAAAATTCAATCTAGAATGCCAGATCAGATTTCTGCTTTTGTACTACGCAACGAAAAACTAATAATCTTGCGAAATACTCCAGAATAGCCTGAAAAGAGATTGCAGACATTGCCTATCATTACTAAACACTTCCAGTAATGAGACACTTGTATTGAGACATATAATCTAATTTCTTTTAAAACGCAGATTTAGCTTACAGCTCCGTTTCCCGCGGTAGAATTAACCCTCCACTGTTGATATAGATTTCGGAATCTATTTTTAAAAGAAGCCGCCACTTTTTTGTACAAAGCAAAACGTAGCCGTATCGTCAGAAATATTTGATCGGTGAAGCGTTAACAATTAAACTTCCTAAACATAGACAATCTCTTCAGGTAATAAATCGAAAAAAAGTAAAGCCCACTTTTTCACATAAGGATTTAATTTGACACGTGTAATATCTACCAACTGGTGACTTGCTACTCGAGACTGTCACGCCTCAAACACTCGCTTAGAAAAATGATCCGATAAGAAATACGATGAAAATGCGTAAAACATAGGATTTGCCCAAAAAAAACTGAAACAACATAAATGCAAAGCTTAACGGCAGAACGATAAGCAATTGTTAACAAAATCAATACCAACTGAAGATTTAACAAATAATACAAATCATTAACGGGGAAAAGTCAAAAAAGTGCTTACAAAACGCAACGCGCACACTCGGACACCACAGGGTACGAGGGGCCAAAGCGAGAACCACGCTATACCGATGCAGGGGTAAACCGCCGCACGTTGTTGAGCTATGCAAGCAAAGCTCAGTAGGACCTCAGCCCAAAACAAGGCTCTCAGGCTCCTGACTGAACTTCGCAGTGCTCCAGCCCTGCAACCCCTCCCACTGGGTCGAGGCATTGTGTGGTGAACTTCATTATTACGTTATAAATTATCGCAGGAACCAATCCAACTGACATTACTGAAATAAGCTTCAAATTATCATCCTTTGGACGGTTTAGTTTCAAGTTCAAGTATGCATTTTTTTCATCCAATTGAAATTGTCTTATTTATATTATACAAGCGATGAACTAAATTCGCTCAATAATTGGTCTTGATGAGGAAATTTGAATTCGTTCCTTAATTTTTATTACACTCATCCTGCTTGTTTGAAACCAGACGTTCAACAAAAGCAACAATGAGACATCACACGAGAGAAATTCACTGACAACAGCAAGTTTGAAGGAATAGAAATGCAGAAACAAATTCAAAACATCAACCATGTTGAAAAAACACCGAATTTGACCATGCAATGGCTGCGTGTTCGGTGTGGTTGTAGCGCAAGACGACTAATGAAGCCAGAAATGCGTTCACCACCAAACGATAAGAGCATGGACTTATGAATGGACTTATCCATTGATAAGTCCATTAAAATCCAACTCGATGTCCTCTGACTCATGGACCCACAACTCTTAACGCGTGAACACAGGACGTCCGTTAACAACTTATCAAAATAAAATTACGTCGATTGCCTTTACAAAACCGATTTGTAAAAACCTACAAGAAAAACTCAACACAGAAGTACCATCCATAAACCTTCATATCATGAAACGCAATTCAAGTGTTGACAAAAATCACGAAACTTCATCGCCGTACATGAAAAGTTTACCCTGCACATTAACGATGATGTGACTCGGCATCTCCATGGGCTGCCGAGTGCTGATGATTTCATCGACGGTTTGTCGAGCGATATGGGACTTGACCCTCCTTTTTAGTTTCTTTTTGACCTCTGCTGGTTCTTTCTTTTTCTGATATTTTTCCATCTTCTCTTTGCTTCGAGTGGGTTTGACTTTACCGTAAATCCTATACGAAACCCTACCATGAAGACCAAGTCGAGTTTCGGATGGAAATTTCAGGGATGGCTTCTCAACTTCATAACCGCTTCTGAGCAATTCTTCATAAGCATCATCGTCATTTGGCAGTTCCATGTGAGCTGAGCTTTCATCGTCTACCTCATCCTCACTTAGGTCGCTAGGACTGCTGACATCGCTATCAGGACGTAACGGAGAGGCCCCTGCTGGAACAGTACGCGCTTTTTTAATTTCATGGCTAAAATTCTCATCTACTTGGCCACGATTTCTCTCACCTGATTGCAACCGACGGTGCCCCTCCTGATGAAAAAGAGATCCATCAACTATGCCTAAGCTTTTCTGCTTCACTGAAGAAACTGCAGGGGCTTGGCCGAATGTTGATCGTCCAAAACTCGAGGTGCTCTCTTGAGAACCCGCCAGCGAAATCCCCGAGTTAGAATTGTAGTGCCTAAAACTAGCCATCTGATTTTCTGCTTTAGTACTTGGTGGAAGCAACTTCTGCGTGTCTTTCGTGGTATTCCTGAAATCATCGCCATGGAGTTTATGATCAAATCCACGATCATTATCATTGAGTTCAATTTTGAGTAGATCTTCTTTGCAGCCGGCTTGACCAGGAAATTTATTTTTAAGAGTTGAAGCCCAACCTTTTGCTCCCGCAAATTCATTTTCTCCAAGTAGATTACCAGCACACTTTGGTTCTTTGCCACGTTGGTACGTTCCACTTTCCTCATTCAAACACGATTGTTCTCCAGAAATTGGTTTGACGTAACCCAAATCAGATGATCGACGGTCAAATCCTGCATGAGAACTCTGCGAATTAATCGGTTCACAATTAGCAGCACTGGTAGAAATATCGCTACGACATACGGGATTAGAAGCCTTGGCACAGTGAGAACTCTGACGAAAATAAATGTCATTATGAATGGTTGAAGTAACCGCAGTCTTATCGAACGAAAGCTTTTTGGATGGACCCCAGTCAATCAATATCCTGTTATCAGCTTCAAGAATTTCAGACTCAAAATGCCTGGCAATGCTTGAAAAAGAAATGTCAAACGAATTAGAGAACAAAGAAATTGCATCAAAGGTACAGAGGCTTTTGGATGGAAGTTGAGTTAAGATTGTCATATCGGAATATTGATTCGATTGCATTGAAAATTTCTCAAATCTCGGAGGCGATATTTCCACAACAGCAGTTAGGGCTTCTTTGCAAATTTCACTTTCCGAATCTAATTGACCCAAAGATTCATTCTGGAAGCGTTGAAAGGATGATAAACAGAAACCCTCGTCTCTACGATGATCACCGATGTTACTTTCGTGATCTTGGCCATTGGACACAACTTTATTGGGAGCCTTGGGAATCTCAGTCTTTTGTTGCTTTGGGTCCACCACTACATTAGAATCTCCGCTCTTTCTGATTAATTTTTCAGTCAAAGTATCTCGGTAAGACGAAAATATTGAGTTGGATGAACGGTCATTTTTTTCCGTTACAATATCACGCGCATGAGAAACTCTATTCCTTACCTTTCTAAAACACAGCAAAGCCATCAGAGAGGATTGATTTCGTTTCTTCAATAATGATGCTTTTAGTAATCTAGGTACCTTGAGCCTATACGTGAAGCCACGAGATACTTGCCAATGAAACAATTTAGAAATGGAAATTTTCCGACACATGGAAGCAAGGTGTGCCAAAGCTGAACAACAGGGATGAGTGAACCAATCGTCTAGAATTGCATGAAGTGCAGTTTCTGAAGAGTTATTTCTTAAAGACTCCAAGATTCCCGTTTTAGTAAAAGTACATTTCAATTTCGAGAGAAATAATTTACTAAAAGAGCTTTGACTGACTAGACCGTCAAGCTCATAGAGAGAGCAATCACTTCTTAAGCCCGAGAGGGGCGCGTTCAACCCATTCCTGGAAACATCCTGATCATATTTCAAATCACGGGCAGACAACTGTAGGAACTCAGGCTGAGCTGCACACCTGTTGTACTTTTCTGATGAAGAGTTTGCATCGACAGGTTGGATTGAACTAGCTAATGAGATGTTGCGATTGCAGGCGCTGGGCACACGATGGCGATCTCTGCCCGCCAAGTCATCAGAGCGTTGAGATACAAACTGACTTTCATTGGTTGCAAGCGAGAAATTTTCAGACAATGGATTACTTGATAGCTGAGACATTACAGAAGCAGGAAACAACGCACACTTATCTTCGCATAATAAATTACTAGATGATGTATTAATGGAACTTGCCCGAATACATTTCAACGGAGAGCTAGTTGATTGTAAAGCTAAAGAATGGTCTGGATAGCATACTATATTCAAATTATTAGACGAAGTGGAATCAACAAAATATTTCTCTGCATTACTTTCCAACATTTCCTTCTTGACAGATAGAAAATCCCCAGTGTTTTGAGCAGCATCAGATAAACTAACTTCCTCGTGATGATTGAGTTCACAATAGCTAGTTCCATTTCGAATATCAGAAAAATTGGTTTCAACAGGCAAATCAGGCATTCTTTGAGGAAGCTGACCCGCACAAGCCGCGCTATGAGGAGTCGGTGCAGACACGGGGCCCCCAAGGGGGGCACTAGAGCTGAGATGGGTGCTGCACGACTGTGATGTACGAGGCAATTGGTTGTGAGGGCCAGCCTGCCGAAAACCCGACGGTACAACGGCTTGTGAGACGCCATTGAACGGCTGCTGCTGTGCAACTGACGCAGGCAACACCGTTAAAGGCTGGAGGGAGGGTAAACAATTCGTGGCTTGCAGCACTGGAAGTCCGCTGCTGTTCATGGGGTTGTAGATTTGAAGAACTTCTGTAGGCACCCTTGAAGGTGCTGTTTCAAGCAATACTTGAGGCATTGTTGGACCTGGAGTATAATATTGCATAGGAGGACTTTGATCCACCACATAATACGACGGAGGAGCTGGTACTATAGTAGGCACCAAAGACTTGGCACCTACCATTCCATCTGGCAAAGCCGTGACTTGAGCAAGTGGCTGATACTGGGGAACTGAAGAGGCTTGTTCATTTTGAACAATAACTAACTGATTGGCAGGCTGAGGTCGCACGGCGGCGACTGTTTGCGATAGTGCTTTAGTTGTTGGCACTACCATAGCCATTGATTTAGTAACACCTGTGGCCAAAGAACGAGTAGTTTGAGGGACATTAAGATATTTGGCAGCCTTCATAGCAGTAGATTCTATAGCTTCAATCTTCACGTCAGTAAGTGGAAGATTCACTTCGTCAGTTTTACGAGTAACATCACCTTCAACAATCGGAATCATATTACCAGCCACATCCGAGATGGAGGGAAGCGACGAGCCACGTACCTCAAGGGGATGCCCATTTACTTCATTGGGATCAATAATTACAAACTGAGAGTCAGCGTTTAGAGGAAAAACAGGTTGTGTGGACGTATAAGGCGCAGCCACTTCAGGCGTTGTTTGAGTGATGCTTTCGTCATCAGGCTGGTCCCTCTTTCTTTTGCAGGCAGGCGACAACTCGTGAAGAGCGCTACTCTTTCTAAAATATTCTTCCGTGGGTGCTATGGCCTCATAAAAATTCTTAGTTTCGAGTCGACCAAAGTCTTCCTCAGGCTGTATCTCACAAAGATTCTTGCTCTCCAACGGCGCAATGCATTCGGTAGGAGGTACACAAGCAGTCCTTTGCTTGGTGGGCGAGACAGGCAAGACTTTAGCCACTGAAGAAGCAGGTTTGGGTCGTTGAGCTTCATTTTTGAACGGTCTGATAGTCTCCAAAGATGCAGCAGAAGAAGAACTACATTCAGGACTGGCTTTACTGCGAGTCTCAACGACCACCTCAATGGTGAGCTCGTCCAGCTGAATGGAAGGAAATGCCCACGGGTCCACAAATCGGTCTGAAATCAAACCAAGCATCCAACTAAATCACGGATTTTCACTGATTAAATGATAAGGGGAAAGAATTAAAACATAATTAACAAGGAAGAGCAGTAGAATGTTACATTAAACCTAACCTAACCTAACAAAGTTCAGTGAATACTAGATTTTGAAGAAAAAGTGTTACACATAGTAGTATAAAAATTGCAAAATATATGATGCATAAAGTCTTCAAAATAAGAAAATTTTCTTAGCCAACACGATCTTCATTGAATCCAAAAGTTTCCAATTAGCTTTTTAAGCCAGCCCCCATTCAAGGCAAATTTGATGTACTGCAGCGTGAGATGGTTGACAAAACCTTAACATGTTTCATGCCAAGGGAAACTATACGGAATAAATTTACATGCAATCAAATGACACTTTTGCCGAATATGTGTTGAAGTGAAAGATTAGCCTCAATAAATGTCTCTGAACATATTTTAAAAAACTTAAAAATGAAAATTAGGCCCATTTTAGCAAAGCACAAATATAGCCTATTTATTTACCACTTACAATTCACAAAACAAGGTAATGTAATTTGATCAGTGCTCCTGACACTAACCAGGCAAAATGCTACGCTGAATGACGGCCTAGAGAAAACTTCAACAAATTGAAGAAAAAATCCATGCACAAAACTAAGTGCAATGAGTGAACTCAAAACATTTAAAAACTATGATACTTCTACACATTTCAGAACAAATGCATAGAAATACACTCAAAAATGGAAAAGATGTCAAACTACAATTGTATCATAAACCACACATCTAGAGATAGAACAAGCTGAGGTCTGGAAATCGAAGAATAAATATTTGAATATATTGTGTATGGTATGAACAAATCAATGCTGGCACTGTAGAAATTGTGCTACACTGTCACAGCTCCCTCTACTTTTTCATGCAGTTGAGAACTCATCTCATAACACTCCAATAACACAGGAAATGACATGCAGTGAAACTCCTGAGTGGGAGCCAGATCATGGAAGTCTACATGAAACTATACTTAAATTTAAAAATTTTATCGAGGTTGATGAAAATGTTGCATGGTATATACAATTAATGTTAGATAACTCCTGAACAATCTGTGCTTTTCAAAGCTGAGCAGCAGTACACACAGCCCTCCCACTTGAACACACACTTTCAGGCCAGTGTGCCAGGAAAATGACGTGACAGGCCACACTGAAGCAGACAAAGAAAATTTCATTTGAAATCAGTAATTTGCACCACCTCGATACCAACAAAACTGGTAAAAAGTTGGAATATAGTGTATGAACAAAAAACAATGGATCTCCTCACCATCACTGTGCAGTCTATGGTGGAAGATGGCAATACAGGCAATAGGAGCCACTGAGTCACAGGACCACTCCTACCCTTAGGGCCTTTTTTGGGTCTGTGTCCAAATCTTTTACAGTAAGGTCCATATGCTCTGGCTGATTTGCTATTGCTAAATAATAGGTCACTTCTCTAAAGCCTATACTTCCTCAAACAAAAGGCAAAGTGTAAGACTAGACCCAATCAAAAATGTGAAAGAAGACAACTACAAAACAAGCTTTCCATACATCTCATGGTCTAGTCCATTTTACCTTTCTTTGTTGCCATACTAATTTATTCAGCTCTATTAAGACAGCATGTACCTACTGTAGATGTGTCTGAATTGTTATTGAAATTTCAAGTTTTTCATGAATAGATATTAAATACTCATTCACATGGTGCAATCTGAAACTCCAGCCCATGCACAAGGTCTACAACCCTTACTTGCAAAACGCTGCAGGGAGTGGGAGGTCTTGAGTCGTTTGCGTCTCGGCCCCGCTGAACTTGAAGGCAACAGAGAAAGCACACAATCACAAAAGCAAGCTATTACTACTTATCTACAAAGGCATTGAACCTTTTTATTAAATTAAATTAAAAATTCCTATAAAGAAACTTGTTTATAAATATATCTTAATAATTCTGTTCATCATCATACCATGAGTTTTTAAATTTTACATTCAATCAGCCATCACTAGAACCTACACAAATTAATAACAAAGACAAAAAACAAACTAACAATAAAGTATTTTGGGCAACCATTAATGTGTCGGAGCAGATATTTCTTTCTTTAAATATCCTACCCAGCTCAATTTAAGGAGATTGCTAAAAGAATTTAAATGCTTAAGGCACAATTTTGTGTGAAATTTAACAGCAAAAAATGGAACAGTATAGAATGAAAATAAAATGAAGCCATGCAGCACTGCTGGACTAAAATAATTAAACATATTTATACTTGAGGTATGGAACAGATAACATTTTCTGAAGTCTACAAGTTGAGCATTTATTTTCTAAAAAATAAGATTTGCCTCTCAGAAGCTGTTTATATGAGTGAGTCCCTAACTAGAAAGGGGATCCAAATGAATAAAAAGGTACATTTTACAAACTTTCTTATTCAACTGTATGACTCAGCAATTTCTCAATTGTATGCATACCAACATAACAAATGAGCATGCAACGTATGTGAAAATATACAAATTCTCTGAATTCCATAAAACTGCTATGAAAGAGGTAGCTTATCTGATATTGGCCTGATTATATTACCAATAAGGTCATTGCTAATAATTTTCAAATTTGTAATATGTTTACAATGCTATCGTAATTGATTAAAATTCTGACATTTATAACCATAAATTGACCACTTTTATGAACACAAAAATTTATCTAAGTAGCATTTTCTGAGATTTACTACTGTTGAATATCATCATTTAATAGATTTCATAACCAAATATTTTGTCAAATCTAATAAACTTTACACTCTGAATGAAATTTATTACAACCAACAAACCCTAATCAAGACATTAAGAATATGAAAAATTCAAATTTTCAAGCTGTAAAAAGACAGCATCTTTCAGTAGCC
This sequence comes from Orchestia grillus, assembly GCA_014899125.1. Taxonomy (NCBI): domain Eukaryota; kingdom Metazoa; phylum Arthropoda; class Malacostraca; order Amphipoda; family Talitridae; genus Orchestia; species Orchestia grillus. The sequence continues at coordinate 1,946 of VOMN01027684.1, read as the reverse complement.
TCCTCACAACTATCTCCACAGCCTACAGCAGAATGTACTAATAGAAAACTACAACTAACTGCATTTAAGTACATTCAACTTTGAGACAACTTTTGGACTGCAGTCACCCTGGGCTTGGTACTTTTAAGTGGATCAAACATCAGAAAAGATTTTAATAGAATAACATATTCTAAAATTTCTAGCTTCTATAGTTATTTCTGCAATTTTGATAATGATGCTCATTGTACAAATGTAAATTAATTAATCACAAGTCATCTCTTCCTCTTGTGTCAGCAAATTAATATCCATATTGAGAAATAAAACAAATTCATTTTCATGACAACACAGCAAACACATGAATAGTAAACTTAGAAATTACCACTAGATTTTAACAGTAAAGCAGAACATCAACTGAGAGATGATGCATACCTGCAGCCTGGGTGGTGCACAGCCCCTGCAGCACCCCTTGATGATGATGAGGACCCCAGCATCTGGGTCCCGGCTGCCTGACCTTTAGCCCGACCAAATCATGCACTGGCAAACTGTAAAAGAAAATGAACACTTGAAATACTCCTTTAAAAATCACATAACTGATACCACTCAATGATTACATAATGCCCAAATGAAATTTATACCAGTCAAATAAGTACAGTAGATCATCTTTTGGTCTAAAAGCATTGTACATTTCATCACTCAATTTTATGCCAGGCTTGACTTTAATATCATCAAAAATTTATATGTACATAAAAAGTTTTCATTCCCTTCATAATAAGTGAATCAAATGCAAACATATTTATTGTTTCAACCCTAAAAAGATACTTCTCAAAATTGTTACTGGAAATATAAGATGGTTTTGCAATTTATGGCAGGATGGATAGTTTGGGTGTTGAACAGTTGTTGTATGTAAGATTATTTTTAATACAGGATAAAAATCTTTGCTAGGGATTAAGATGATAGAAATGCCTTGGCCTCAAAACAACCAATCATGCCTGATAAGCATGGGATTCAAAAAGATGAACAGCATAAACACTTTTCATAGGATAATTTAAATGCAAACAAAACAAGTAAATAACATTTTTGTATCTATACAACTTTTGAAGGAAATGGAAGATATTCCAGTTTTATAAACCCTGCTTAGATTTGAAGTCAATATTTACTTTAAAAAATAGTTAAGTAGAGTAAATATTGACCATTTTTTGAGCTACTTTGGCTTAACCACAGAAATTTCTCATTCATCAGAGAGCTGTAGGCAGGTCTTCGGACACTTGGGTATCAAGGGAGAACGATTGGTTTAGAGGGTTCCGCTGGAGGCGTGACTCGAAAGTATATATTGGGACGAGTAGACTTAAATTCACCAATAAAGAAAGATGTGCATAGTAGCTAAGAAAATGGGGATCCTCAAGCGCAGCATCGGGGAGTGGAATTTGGACAGCGGAGGAAGAAGGGCCTTGGGGCAGGGCAAGGCGCGCACTTTGGGTATAAGGCCCGTACTTAGAAAGGTCTTTAGAGCATGTATTTTGGAGACAACTGCAATACACCTATGGACTCCGCCATTGCGTACCGTTTAACCCATCAATGCATTACAATAACTTCAAATGCCCCAGAATAACTCTTCCAAATCACAGCAATTTGAGAGGATCAGTAATCAAGACCCTATAAACTTGAATACTGGAGAAGCATAGAGCATCATTGAGATCAACAAAGAACAACTCGGGGAGGTGAAATCAAGTGCACTTCAGCGTGAAAGAGGATCACAAGAACTCTCACCTGCATTGGAATGACATGCCAAATTTACTGTCAGACTGAAGTCATGCAACAGCGCAGCAGCAGCGCTAGAAGGATCATCAGTGTCAGCTCAGAAATAATCCCCAAAATGTTGCAAATGACAAGGCTTAGGTAGGACAACAATGTTTAGATGCCTTTGCACAGCCTCAGCATCAAAGCAAAGTATTGTGATTATCACTTGA
>VOMN01027679.1:0-18908 GCA_014899125.1 Orchestia grillus | reverse complement strand
CTACTGTTATTTAGAATGTACAGTAAAACAGACAAGCCTCTTGAGCAGCTTCTGGATGCTTGTGTCCTATTTTTTATTTTAATATGTTTTTTAATGTCTTTGTTCTTGAGTTCGGAATACGGGGAAATTAATTGTTTCTGGTAAAAATATTGCTTCCAATAATTCCAACATTTTCAGGCCCTCAGAATTTCAGGACTTGAAGTAATTATTTATATCAACCTGTGATAGATGTACACTATAAATATTGGTCATCTCTGGACTACAATATAGAAGCATTCAAAAGGATGAAAATTATCCTAACTACCCTCTCTGTTGCCAAAACAATGATCAAATTTTCATTTGTAATAGGTAGTTTCTGCATATTATGCACACCTTACAAGTGAAAACTGGGTATATACTGAAAATTCGGAACTGCTACTTGTATCACATTTATTTTAAATATTTGTAGTGCATCTTATTTGCTGGATGATAGTGTAGTAGGGTAAATGGTACACTCTATTTTCTGTTAATAAAATGTAAGATCATTTTTATTTACAGATTGTGGCTGTGTTCAGCAGTCTGGTGCTCATGGCTCTCCTGACCTGTTGCACACTCCGAGTCATTCTGGTGTTCCTCTTGATAAACAGCCGAGATGTCCTGACTTCCTGTAGGTAAGACAACACTGCATTGCTTCAACACTTGTGTTTGTTTTCTGGTTGTTTCAGTAGGCTTCAACAATATGTAGGACTCCTAAATTATCCAGTTTCTCACATGCCATAGCTTCATTGAGAGCCTGTGTTGCATCTTTTGCATTTGGGTTTGAACTCCTACTCACCCCAACCAACCCTTCTGTCTGTGAGGTAGTACTGGTGTTTGTTGTGTACTGAAGAAGTTTGACTCTCACCGTATCAGCTTCTTGGAAAAAAATTTAAATTGTAACATTTGCAGTGATATTGTTGAAAATTGGAATGGTTAACAACATACTTTTGTAAACGTTTGTGTTACCAATTTTAATACAGTTATTGTTTACTTTACTATTTTTTGTTTCATAGTTTTAATCATTTTGTTCATATTTTCTGGGTGGTGTTGATTACTCTGTTAATTGCTATTTTGTACTTTTGATTACTAATTCTCTTTAGGGGAATAAAACTACTTTACTAACTTTTATATGGTAATTTTAGTTACTTTGGTAATTTTACTTGGCAGTTTTTGTTACTTTGCTGATATTTCTTGCTAGCTTTAACTATAACTCATTTAATTTGTATCAGCTAGTTTAATTACTTTGCTAATATTTCATTAAATCATTTCAATTTCTTTGCTCTGGGCATTCCCTCATTCAACTTGTGAATGTTGCAGCTCTGCAAGCAATGCCCTCCTGCTTGGCCTTGAGGTGCTGGTGCTGACAGCCGTCATCTCAGGCACGATGTCAGCATCTCCCATTGACTGCGTTGTGAGAGCATCGGCCTCCAGCGCTACCGCCCGCCCTTTCTTTGCTTCTTTGTCGGCCATTTCCAAGATGCCACTTGCCAGGACGTGGCACCCAAGGTTAATTTTCCCAATAGGTCTCAACACTCTCCATAGTCACAACCGGGTCAACACTCTCCATAGTCACAACCAGGTCAACACTCTCCATAGTCACAACCGGGTCAACACTCTCCATAGTCAACCAGGTCAACACTGCCTGGTCACAACCAGGTCAACACTCTCCATAGTCAACCAGGTCAACACTGCCTGGTCACAACCTAGGTGAACGTTTTTGCCACCCCATCGATAAATTTAGAAAATAATTGATAGAAATACTAGAGTGGCCAAAATGATTGGTAATTATCGATGGTCCAGCGAAAACATTAGACTGGAAAGGTATGCTGTGTGTTAGCGTTTTTGCAAATCTCGCTCCTGCAGTGCCCAACAGAGAGGAAAATTGAAAGATTTCAAACAGCAAAGAAAATTTTTAGACGTGTTTACTAAGTATTTTGGATGTGGCCTTCAGGATTCTCGTTTATCGTGTTACATTATGATTTGTAATAGTGAAGAGTAATGTTAAATTCTATTATAAAAGGGCTTATGAGGCAACTAAAAATTTCTGTAGTGTTTGTGTTGGTATTTGAAATTTGTCCTTCATAATTCTTGTTATATGTCGTATTTCCTTCTTGTTTATCATGTATCTCTGATCTTAGTACTATCGAACAATTGTTCGTGAAGTTGTGTATCAAATTTTGTTAATGTTTTAATGCTTCATTGTAAATGAGGTATTCGGAACATTCGAGCGAATATGTGTTTACAAAATTTTTGTCTTCTATTTTATTTCTTTTGTAGGAATTACTAGACCAAACAGGCCTGCCTGGAACAAGCTCTCGAGTCTGTTAGGTTTTGAGTCGAGGTGCGCTTAGATCACATATTCAGCTCCATTACTATTATGGTACTCCCTATTATTAACATTTTTTGATTGCTGTTTCAGAGCATCTAATTTTGATATTCCTGTATTGCTTTTTCGGCGTATCTGGTTTTTCATATTCCCTTAGTACTTTTTTGGTGCCTCTTATTTTTCTTGCTCCTTATTGAAGCATTCAATTTTTAGTGTTTTCTTGTTGCTATTCTAGAATGTCCTATACTTGTTTTTGCATTCTATGCTTCTCAAGCGCCATCACTTATTTTGTTCTATTCTCCACTGTTTATTTTTTCACTTATGGGCAATTTTGACTTACTTTTGAGAGAGTGTGTCCGAGTCTCTCAGTGGAAATTTTTTAATTGGATTCAGTTGCAGGTGCTTGCTTTTCGGAATATCAAGACTGCGATTTTGAAATTTTATTGTTAGTCTGTTACATTTCCTCTAACTCTACCCTAGCTGTATTTTCTTCATAAAGCACCTCAATCCCAATAACTTTTGATTAGTTCCCGCTACATCTTTTACAACCATTGTTCAGTCTTCTGAGGCATGTATGTACCACAGGCTATGTCAATGAGTAGTGCGATTTGTTTGCACCAAAATTGCATTCAAATACATAGATTAAGACCAATATTTCTACGTACAACAATCCTCACACTATCATTAGAACTTAGCCAATACCATTTATATGCTTGTACTGAAACAAAATCTTACTTTTACATACATGAATCCGTTACGCCACTATTGACTTAGAAAGGTCAAACTTGAGTATATCCTGCATTTATAGCGTTTTTTTTTACCATACCCACAGATTAATTTATGTGTTTAACGCTTCTAGTGCTGCAAGAACACTTCAGTCATGGTTGAATTTTTTCTTAATGTAAATATGTTAAGGTGTTTACATTTCCCAAGCCAGGAAACAATCGAGGTTCTCTTGGAGCACCAGGCAAGCGACGCGTCGTGAAAATGGCACCATAAGAACAGTACGCGACGTTTAACAAAATTATTCTCTCGTACCTTTAGCCACTTTTAGTACAGCGTAAGTAACATGTGTAGTTGTAAAGTTTTGAACGTGTTAGAAAATCTTCCTACTCATCTGTTCACGACAAAGAAGGAATAACAAATCACGAGTAAAAATCAACGGATCTTTAGTAAAATGTAACGAATTTTGAGTAAAATGCTACGGGTTGTGAGTACAAGTTTGGAGTACAATCTAACAGTCTTGAAGGAAATATAACGCGTTTTGAATACAGTGCAACGAATCTCGTTTAAAAGGTGGAGATTTCGCCAGGTCGATGCCGGGGTGGCAGGGCTGCAGCGCGCTGCACCACCAGCTGTGCCCTGTGCTGCTGCTCGTGCTCGGGTCGTGGCTGATGCTCATCTCCCACAGCGCCACCGCCTCCTTCCTGCACAAGTGGGTTCGCCTCGCTGCCGTGCATGCCGGGACTGTGTGGAGCCTTCTTGTGTTCCTGTGTGGGCTTGTGTTCCATTGTATGCTTATTGTGTTCCTATGTTGGCTGGTTGTGTTCCATTGTATGCTGGTTGTGTTCACTTTTTACTGATATGCAGAGAAATATGTTTAGGCAAGTTCATCAATAATTGTTCGAATCTAAGTATGGGGATGGTGGGCGTAAAAAATTGAAGGTGGTAGAACAAAACTGTTCGGGAATTTGAATTTACCGCGTCAAAATTAATAAAAAGTACTGGACTCGCTCACTTGCTTCAGCGTTTCTTGTGAATGTGTTATTTTTCTGTTGTAGTGTTTCTTTAAGTCAATTTTTTGAGGTTTTATTAAGCTTATGGTGTCCTGTGCCGTCTTGATCTGGCAGTATGCGACGTGTGAAGGTGATGTACTGCTCTCTCATTGTGTTATTGTGCTCTTGTGTTATTGTGCTCTTGTGTTATTGTGTTCTAGCGTCATAGCTTCCACACCGGCACTGGAACATGTCGCTCGAAAGTCGAGAGGCTACGGTAGTGGCACCTCCTCTGTCTTCTGGTGAATGCTGTCTGAACGTTTATTGTTTATTGAACATTTGCTGAACTAGCTATTTATATTTGATGAATACTTGCTGAACTAGCTATTTATATTTGATGAATACTTGCTGAATTAGCTATATGATGTTCGATGAATACTTGCTGAATTAGCTATATGATGTTTTATGACCAGTTTTTGAAGTGTTAGATGTTTGACGACCTGTTTCTGAATTATTTGATGTTTGATGAACAGTTTCTGAATAATTAGTTGTTTGATGAACAGTTTCTGAATTGTTTGTTGTTTGATGAACAGTTTCTGAATTATTTGTTGTTTGATGAACAGTTTCTGAATTATTTGTTGTTTTATGAACACTTTCTGAATTATTTGTTGTTTTATGAACACTTTCTGAATTATTTGTTGTTTTATGAACACTTTCTGAACTGTTTGATGTGTGAGGAACCTTTTCTGAACAATGTGGTATTTGATGAGCACTTTCTGAACGTTCATTGTGACGATGCCCTTGGTGCAGCTTGTTTGAACAAGCGAGCACGCAGTCGTTTGTGCTGCTGCTGGACACGGCGACGGCCCTGTGCATCCTGGTGCTGGCCGCCTCCTACCTCTGGCAGCCGCTGCTGCTCTCCGTGCGCGTCCTCATGCAGGTGGGGGGAGCGAAGGGGGAGAGGGGAATTTGTAGGTTAGGGAAGAAGATTCATATGGTAGATGAATTTGTAGGTTGGGGAAAGGGATTCATATTTTTGGGGAATTTGTTGGTTGGAGGAAAGCATTTATATGTTGGGGGATTTGTAGAGGAGAGAATTCCTATTGGGAAGAGACTTTGCGTGTTGGTGGGGGATTTGCAGGTTGGGGGAGAGGACTCTGAAGTTGGAGGATTTACGTGTTGAAAAATTCTTGCGGTATGTTGAGCATATTCTTATTTGTTAATTCATTCACTGGGATAAATTTAATTTATGCTACTTATTAGTAAATTGTGATCCTTACAATTCCAATGTCAACTGTGTGTCTTGTCGATGGTGTCAATGTATGTGTTTTCCAATGCGTAAGAAAATGTCTGGCATCACAGGAATAATGTTATCTTCATGCCTGGCATCACAGGAATAATTTTATCTTGATGCCTGGCATCACAGGAATAATTATGTCTTCATGCCTGACATCACAGGAATAATTTTATCTTCATGCCTGGCATCACAGGAATAATTTTATCTTCATGTCTGGATTCCCAGGAATAATTTCATCTTCGTGTCTGGTGTCACGGGGACAATTTTATCATCTACTTGTGACTTCAACTGAAGGTCGAGCAGAAGGGCAATGATTGGAAAATACATGCATTTTCCAATCGTACTCATACAATAAATGGCTCGACGATCATTTTTTTATCGCAGCTAGGTTCACGAACACTTCAGTTTTCTTATTAAAAAAGCATTACAAGAAACATGACGAAAGTAATTACTGTATTATGTTTACATTTAGAATACATATATGTGATATTGAGGTATAATTCCTTCATTCAAATGTAAAAGTTTTAAAATTTCTAAATCTTGAACACCGTTTTTGAAAACTTGAAGTCATTTTTTTCATAAAACTCTTTGAAATAAGGAAAAAAAAATTAATTTTTTTTAGGACGACCTGAACAGTAGTATTTACATCTTGTATTCTTGTATTTTTCAGAAATTTGTTTTTTGATCCGGGGTACCCTTTGTTGGAGATGATTTGCAGCGAAGGTGTTAGTGTGGATGACAAACTTGGACTATTTAGCAACTAAACTTAACTCTTTGCCTGTACATGGGAGAGTCAATTAATGTAAAGTTGCGATAACGTGTGCAAGGGCCCTCAGAGCAGCACTCTACAGAGGTAACTCGTGTCATCACTGGGTGACGTAGAGCTATGGCGCCGTGTGCAGGCGGTATCGGTGAGCAGCAGCAGTGCCCTGCAGCGCGGCCTGCACCGAGCTGCGACGGTGGACGGGGTGCTCGAGTTGCGCAGCACGAAGGTGTGGGCCCTCACGCCGCACTGCCTCAGGCCCCACTCGGCCCTCACGTGAGCACAGCTTACCTCGACTGTAGATAGGCCTTTGGGACTTCTATCTTCCGTGCCCACTTTATTTCCCTCAATTTTTTCAAGCCTTTTTTTACCATCTCTCCTTTGTCTTTTCTTCCTTTTAGTCCTTAACTTACTGTTTCTATGCACACGGGATTCTATGTGAGACCTCACCTTGTGCATAGATTTTCTGTTCTCTGTGGTCCCTTCTGTTTTGGTGTTACATTGTCCGAATCACTGAAGCGCTGCGATCTCTACTACCTCTTCTACTACTACTATGGCATGTGGACAGCACTGCCGCTTTGCTTCTTTCTTCAATCAAGGTATCAGTACGAGCGTTGCATCAGTTATAAATTGCACGCATGAATTTCTTAACTCTATTTCAAATGGGCATTCATAATCATAGCTCCGTGTGGGTCCGGTTAAGTTCTATGACTTTCAAGGCATCCATCCTTCTTTATTTTCGTTTTCTTTTTGTTCTCTTTCTTCTTCTTTGTCTTTTTCTTTTCTATTTTTTCTGGCTTTTCTTGTTCTTTCTCATTTTTGTTTTATTTTCGTCAATTTTTTTTCTACTTTTTTTTCATCCTTTTGTTCTAGCCTTAGTCTTATTTTTTCTTTTGACCCCTTCTATTTCACATCGACTCGAATGTTAGCGCGTGATTGGTATCTGACGACGTAGAACCAGGGTAGAAACTTGAGAATGGGTTACTTGGCTTCTACCTATGTCTGCATTTTATTTTTCAGCTGCTGCTCTTCTGTGAATTTATCGAGAATTTCGGGTACTGCTGGCTTACGTTTTTCAGCTATCAAAGTATTCCTGGGCAAAAAGCTCTTGCAGTCATAAAACAAATTGAGCAAGTAGATATGAATTAATAATGCAGTGAGTAGGATCTAAGATATACTCGAGTGAATACCTGATCGGCTATCTTTTTGCTCAAGCAATCAAATTATTTTCAGTTGCATATTAGGTGACACTTACCATGCTTGATGGAGGCAAGGAACTCCCAGCGGTCAACGTTATTAGGGAAGAAACTTGATGGAAATCGAGTCGATATACGTGCAGCATATTTAGTTTTAGGTGATTTGTTATTACTGACAGGTATTTCTTACTAATGTGCGTGTTTTTTAGCAGCAATACGAAGAGCGAAGCACTGGTGTGCTGCGTTTTGGTGCGGCTGCAGCGCGACGCTGACCCTGCTACGGTCGTGGGGCAACTGAGGAACTGCCTGCAGCATTGTGTGGTGCACCTCACCGTGCAGGTAGCGTCCCGATTGGCCAATCGAAGGCGGTTATGCACCGGGGTGCAGCTTTGCCTTCTTCACCTCTAGATATGAACTCCACAAATGGTGACATCACGTCTTTGAAATCTTCGATACCTCTATTGCAGTAAAATTTTGGCAGCACATTTACGGTAGCATCCCTAAGTGTTAGATTATCGGTTACTGCTGGAAATGACTTACGCTAATTTATGAACGATAATTTGAACATGTTTCTCAGTGGGCGTTTTGTGTGATATGTCCTCGCCAATTTGCTCATATTTATTTAAAATTTTTGCACATTTTTCTGAAAAATTAAATTTTTACAATGTGAATGTACCTTTAGCTGTGATCATACTGCTAGACACCGTACTTCAAACGAAGAAAGTTTCATGAAGGAGTGAAAACTTTAATTGAAAAGGAAATACAAGTTTATGAGAACTGGAAATACCTACTTAACGATGAGTGGTACTGACAGGATAATGTTGTGATGAATATTTGGCTTGCCGCATTTACATGGGTTCAGCATTGTGAATTTCAGATTTTCTAAATGATATACCTACTTATACCAAAGGTATTGCTGACGCTAATACTCCGTGTGAGGACAACACATGTTAGGTAACGGTTCTATGAAAAGGACCGGTTCTGACCTGTGCTGAACATAACTTTTTATCCATGTTGTGATTGTGATGGCCGGTCGTAAGACTTGAGTTGGTGAACACCTCATTTTTATCGCCCCAGTTTTGTACGAGAGGTGGACCTTACACTGTGCAATTATTTTTTGTTCAGATAGAGAAAAACAGCATCTGAAAACACCACATCATCAACCTAAAATATGTCCTTGTAAATTTTTCCCAAGCAGGTCTGTCAATTTTGATTATTTTTCAGTGCTTGCTAAATGCTCAATTCACAGGAATCCTAATTTGAGTGATCATCTTTTGATTTCTTTCAACAGTCCCATAGAAAACAGCACAGCTTTGTGATCTCAATGACGGGTTTCGCTTTTAGTTTGCTACACACTTGACAGCGTAAAATGATACATCGTTCTATTTGGGGTAGACTGATGTTTAAGTTTTCGCGCCATGATTGCGCCTTCAACATTCTACTCTGCATTTGTCTCCTCGGGTGTCCGTACAAGTTAGGTTTGAAATTTTTCAAGGATAATGATGAGCAACTTAGCAACATTGGGGGTGACGAAAGACTCCAGGAGACTAACGCTGGGTTCATGCATTATGCAGCGATTGTCACCTCTATATCATGATCTTGCTCGTGCAGGTGTACAAAGACGAGTGGGTGCAGTCGTCATCAGCTGCTGGACTGCGGGAGTCTGAGCACCCTCGCCAATTCTGGCCTCCTTCCATCAAGTCAGACCTGATGAGCACCAAGACGTCCACACGCACAGCTGCTGGGAGATTGGGTGCTGTTGCCTCTGATGTGCCTCAAACAGTTCTCCCGGTCGTGCCGTCTGTAGCTTCCAACGCACAATCGCCACTACAAGACCGTCCTCTTTATGACTATGTTAAGATGAAGAACCCATCGACTACTGTCTGTGAGACGCCTGTTCAACTCTATTACCAAACTCTGCCAACCACTGCCAGGACTCCTCAGTCATCGACTTTTAACTCGGGTCCGGCTGTAGCCCAAGCTTTCGCTTCATCAAGCTGCATTAGATACACCACCTCTGATGCTGTAAACACAAGTATCACACCTTGTCTCCCCTCGCAAGGTACCTCAGGGCTTGGTTCCAAAAAAGGTGTTCCTTCTCCTCATTATGTTAACGTAAACTTGCCGCCCTACGAACAAGATGCTCGAAGCACACGAACCAGTTCGAGGGCGCTCAGCAGCTCTACGTTGCAATACCCGACCTTGAATGACACTACTCGTGTTTTACCCACCGTTTCTAAAAGTTATTATCTAGATAGGAATTGCCAGAATTCAAGTGTTGATCCATATAAATCAGATTTTCGTTCGGAGTTTCGTGATATAATGACGAACAGTAATGTTTCAGACGACCAAAAATCCAACTTAAACTTCAGTCAAACAGATGGCTCTCGTAAATACCGCAATGATGCTCTTCCTGATTCTGGTCCTGTGGTGAGTGTTGGTACCAATTCTGCTTTGTTAGCGAGTAGCAACCGGGATTCTAGCTCGAGTTCTTCTTTCGGACTTCATGCAAAATGGCCGTACGGTAGCCAACATGATTTAGATGAGCATGCATACGTCAATATTGAATTCACTGAAAAGTCATAATATTTTGTTACATGCCTAGCTATTGTTTGAATGGTGCTTCGGGTAAGTGTGCCAGATTAGTCGCTAGATTTTATAGCTAATTGGTGTTAAAAAGATCGTTGAGTTGTTGTTAGCTTGGGTACATATGACAGGCATGGAGTACGTGTTACATAGCAATTTATTCGTCTTCACTTACATAAGATTGTTGAAGTCTGACCAATGTACGGTTGATCTTAGCATTTTTGTTCCTTAGGGCCTCTAATGTGTCTTGATTTAGCACTAAGGATCCTTGCGTGTTATGTGTGGCAGACCCTGACTTCACAGCCTTGCGTCATGTGTAAATGGCGCCGTATACGCGCTGTACCTTCATATTCTTGATTGTTACTGATCGGTAATTTCTATCGCTGAACTCATTTCGAGGTAAAGGCTACCATTTTTTCAGAAGCTTTGTCCTGTGCGAGTATCTGAGATTTGTTGCTAAACCTCCGTGCAGAATACGCCAGTTTCTCTTGTGAATACGCCTGTCGCTGCTCAGGAGGGCCCATTGACCAGCAGTTGTCTCAGCGTTACTGGTGGTAGCAACTTGTGGTGTTGCCAGCTCCCTGGATAGTTGAGCCTCATCCCGTTGTACAGTAGGGAGGACACCGTATTTTTTACCATTTTTTCTCTTGCATCAGTACCTCTAACGTTATTTATCTATTTATAGTCTCATTTTAGAGTCTTTCGAACACCCACACTGCCTGATAATTTGGTAAATATATTATACCAAGTGCTATGATATCTAGCACTGACGTACACTACGAGTAATGCTCATGGCACTGTTTGTGCCAAAGAATTCCGTCCTTTGTTAGATTAGCCAAAAAATAGAACGTAATGGTCTTGGCAGTAATTGTGATGGAAGTTTCCAAATTGGTGAGATTTTTTATTGTGCAGTTACCAAGATGTTGATTTGCCAAAAAATAGTCTTGGAAACAATTTGAAAATACAGGCATCGTTTCCATATTGATGAGCATTTAACTATCGAATTATAATTGTTATATATCAATATTGTCCGTTGGCACGAGTGCATTTAAAATAATTATGGATATTTAAGAGCAGCAGCTCCGTGGTTAATATGCTGCAGCCATCCGCCCCATCGGTGAGATTTAGTTCGTAATATGCGCCTTAAAATGTCGTGATAGTCTTGCAGTTGGTTTAAAATGTTACATGAATTCTTTTTACCTTTTACAGTCTAAAACGAGCAAGAGAAAAATTTTGCTATTTGCATGACGCGTAGTCTGAACATTCCCAAGGTGGGAATTCATTTATTATGCAGTTTCGTTCGAATATTGGCTTTCTGTGGGAAATTATCTCCCGTTCGAACTGTACCTCCTACCGCCAAATTTTAGGAAGATAACTGCTTTTGGTGATTGTAAGGAGCCCATTAAAGCTTCGATGCGAAAATTCTCAGTTGCCGCTTGATAAATTCACAATATCCTGTGAAGAGCAGCGTGGTCCCGCAGTCGCTGTAAGTGAGAAAGTCGCGAGTTGTAATTCTTTGTATTTAAGTCCAATATTTTTCGGTTTTAGTGAGTTTAAGTTCGATGACAGATAAATCAATGGTTTCAGCTACCTAAGAAGGTTTAAAATGTGTTCGTTGATTTAAACTGAAATTGTTTTCCATCACACGTACTTGCCTGCAATTTTGAATTGACTCGCCTCACACGTACTTGCCTACGATTTAAATTGCCTCGCCTCACATGTATTTGCCTGCAATTTTAACGGTCTCGCCTCACAAGTAGTTGTCAGCAATTTAAACGGTCTCGCCTCACAAGTAGTTGTCAGCAATTTAAACGGTCTCGCCTCACATGTAATTGTCTGCAATTTAAACGGTCTCGCCTCGCATGTATTTGCCTGCAATTTAAACGGTCTCGCCTCACAAGTAGTTGTCAGCAATTTAAATTGTCTCGCAAGTATTGTTCAGAAATTCAAACACACACAGAAGTCTCCCTGTGTTGCTGGGAGACAGCGCTCGTGTGTATTCGTCGGAACCTTCAGTTCTTGTCGAGAAAACTTTGCTATTTTCTGTTACTGAAGCCCCAGCTGCTCCTGACAACTGACTCTGCAGCTGCTGCTGGAGGGGGTGGCTGAAAGGAATTTTGTTTCATCGGTAGAGAAACTGACTAATTTTTGTCGTTTCTTTTTCTGTCTCGTACACGAGGAGTAGTAGTATCACAGTTTGCTAGTGCAGGGCACTTGTAAACGAGGTCAAGCATCCTCTAGTGCAAGCGGCTGGGTTTCTTTTGCTTATTACTACACTACTATTGTTTTGTCTGTGAAATCTTCTACTGTATTGCTGGTACTGTAGTCCCTGCTATTTTTAACATGAGTGCAAACGTCACCTGGATAAGTTGAGAATCTAAATTTTCCCTACTTTCCGTGGGAATGAAGTTTCAATGTGAAGTTAATACGTATGATATATTCTCTTGCACACCTAGACTTGTGAGGGTTTGGTATTATATAGTCAAATTTGCATTGTTTTCCAGACTTGGCAAGAAGTTTCATTGTGCTTGGGAGTTTGATTACGAAATGTTAATTTTTCAGCAAAATTAATTTATTTTTTTACAGAACTCAGCTCGTTTTGAATTAAAAATTACTTGTACATAAGATTCAAACAATTGTTCCGGTATTCCAAGATGTCACTTTAAGGCCGTATTTTAAAAATAAAAGGCGATTCATTAGTCATACATAACTTATGTTGAACTATGATTGCAGGAAAATTTATATTATATATATACATATATTATAATTTTCTTACCGTATTCACTGGCGCATTTTACCATGATGCTGTATGAAAGAAACATTCTACCACTGAATTAAAATGTTAATGACCACTGTGCACGATCCCAATCAAAGAAAGGCATCTAAATTAAACCATACAAATTTACGTATTATACACAAATGGAGATCCATTCCTCGTACCCTGGCAGACAAATTTCTAGAATAAATAATTGCAGCGATGACGTCTCCTTTCCTTCGAGACGAGAAAGGAAATAATTTAGCGGTGAAGCAGGGAATGTTTATTGGCACAAACGGCATAAATTCGAGCGCGCTCAGGCGGGGGAACACGGGGAACACTATTAGTTTCATACATGTGCAATTAACTTCCACACGTACGCTGTACATGTGTATGTGGATTTCGCATGCGTGTTGGAGTTATGCATGGTGTGCATGTGTCTCATACATGTGCACGATTTAAAAGAATCTCACTAACACATGTGTTCTTTTCACATGTATCAGACGTATACACGTATGAATTCTACTCGTACATGAGAAAATGTGAGAAAAACCATGTGCGCCACGCACATGGTTCTTCTCATTATCTGCATCAATTCCGCACATGTGTATTTGTCACATACACGTACATTCTTGTACACGTGTAGCTCACATGCTTATTCGTCTGATACATGAGCACTGAAATCCTATCACAACCAATATTTTTGGAGCATCACACATCACTTAATTAAAATAGGACACATCTCTAACTTCAACAATTAACTATCATAACCATATTGAATGCCTGCTCCTTGCAAGTGTTCTCAAGCGATATTCTGTTCAACGGTGATGCTGAATTCTATTCTTGTTACAATGCTCGCTCAGGATGAATATATGTCTTAAAAATTACGTGTTTCACTCACATGGCTTGCTAACATACGAGAAATCATTTCCCTGGATAAAATCCTTTTGTCGGAACTATGCTAAAATTATTGAGCGAACTGAGGTCTCTTACTAATATCAGATTGTAATGCTTAACAACAGATGTCCAACAAAGATCTCATTCTTCTGCCAACGTCAAAATTAAGTAGAATCCGAGATTTCATCCACTGATTATTATACGAGAGCAGTAAAATATAACAACTAAGGCAAAGTCGTACTAGAGTCATATCCAGACTAATTAAACTTCAGTAGGGTGTACACGAAAGAATTAAAACTGGAATTGCGGCCAAACAATTCAGTACATCCCTACGAATTTTCGTGCTAGATATATAACAATCCATTATTTTCAAACTCATCGACTAAACAAAATGAAAGCATAACGCATCGGGAATCAAAATGATCAAATTAGACGCAGGCGAACACTGTTTTGAACTCGTCAATACTTCAATATGATAACCGAATCTGCAGTGGCACGTGACAGAAGCTACTATAGGCTAGTAATGATGGTAATGGTCACACAAGTTTTGTGTGACCATGGAAGAATGGCCGCTTCTCGAACACGAGTTTCAGGGTCTAGGCAACCTCTCGTTGAGAGTGCGCCGGGAACACCTCATAGATAGCTACAGTCTTAGATGAAATTTCTCAATTATACCGTTCAATTATGTTGCCCTAACATGCAAACAAATACGATTTGACCCAAGCCTAAAGATAATTCAATAGAAACTGAAGTACAAACCTATATCATGCAGCTCCCTGACGTCGATAATTCCCCAGAATCTGAAGAAAAGCCGCTTGGAAGATCATGAGAAGTTGAGAATCGCGGAGATGTGGCCAGAATGTCATGGTCAAGTCGAGGCCGGGCAAAAGATGCGGTTACCTCATCACTCGATCTTGAGCTGAGTGACGTTGTCCTGCGTGATGAGCTGCACGAGGCTGCCTGACGCAGGACGGCCCTCGTTCTTGACCCAACCCTCGAAAGTTCTGCTCAAAAAGATGTCCAGTGAGAGTCCCGTCAAATTAATATAGGTTATGGAGAAAATGCATCCAAAAACATGTCATTTCAACGTTTTCTTTATCAATTAGTTGTTTATTTCATGCTTGGCTAAAAAGAAATAGTCTTATTATAAATTTCTATCACCAATTGGAGAAATGTTCAGCGAGTGTATTATAAAGATGATACAAATTGATACATGAATCTCGTACTTGTTATTGTAACTTTTGCAGCCCGAAAGGAAAATTCTACAACTTAATATCAAGTTAAGTGAACTGCTACAGCGAAGACTGCAGGTGCCTTGCTCACTATCTTGGAAATATTGCCCCTGGTCTCGTCTATTTTATTTAACAATTAATCATGTATAGTGATTTATCCCGATGTCGTGCATCTTTCTACATCTGTTGTCTATCGTAAGTCTTACTGTTATAAGCACTAAATTAGAATGCGTCACATATTACCTAATGACACTCGAATTATAAAACGTAAGTCGTAAAACGAATATTTCTAATAATGTGACGCATAATGTATAGTCTGCAATGAATACTTCAATAAAGGTCACTAAACCGTCGACAAGTAGAATTCAGACACAAAAGGAGGTAAATTATCGCACACCAATACTACTGTGTGAGGCACAAGGGCTATTGCAGTCTCTGCTCCCCATGACGGCGCCCGCAATCCATTGCAGAGTCTCAACAGGAAATCAACTCGTATTTCACATCAGAATTACAAGAAAAAAACATGTTAACACTCCGCTGACACTCTGTTTACCGAGTGACGTCAATATTTTCTCGGCCGTACATTGCGAGTGCATAGGAAGTCGGATGCTAGGCGCTCATTAATTTATTCTGATGTTACATTCGAAGAACCAAGTTTCGTTTCGAGAAATGACTCGGTAACGGAAGTCCAGAGGCGTCCCCTTGCTCTGACTTAAAATAGAAGTTCTTCTTACATCCGCTCATTAATTCACTATCATAACGTTACACTCGAGGCACCAAGTTTCGCTCCGAGAACTAACTTGGCAACGAAGTCCAGAGGAGTCCACTTGCTGAAGTCTGCTTTGCTCATCCACTTCCTGTTCATGGGAGTGTCGAGCGTGACAGGCAGAATGGCAAGGGCAGTCGCCCCTTCAGGCAGTCCAGACCCCGACCCCGCCAGCGACTTGGTGAGCTGGTGCACCGCGGCCTTGGCCATGCCGTACCCCATCATACCTGATAGAGTTATCGTTGAAAATTACAAGTGCTATGATTGTGTTCCAAGTTAACCGTCGCATCTTCAAATATCATTACTATGTCCTATGTTATGAAGAGCAAATGCCCTTCAGCCTATTCCTCCAAGGGGACAATGATATACATTACGTAGCAAATTCAATGTTTCGCTTAGATGAGGTGACTCTGATTTCAAGAACCTTTATTAATTCCAACACGTTTTACCGTTGGATTTTCAATGCTTTACAACTACTGGCGTGGTGAGGAATGTGTGGTTTAAACTTCCATTTCCAAGGGAAGTAATCCCTGGTAACGTGAAAATGCCTTCCTGAGCCGCGGTTCGAACCGGGGCCCTCTCGGTTACGAGGCCATCACGCTACCACTACACCGTGGAGCTCAGGGTATCTACTACGACTCATTCGGCTATTGACAATTTTTACATTTATCACAGTATTTCCCAGCATTTTCATCACGATCATATCTATGATCATACGGTCAAATTAACAATTATAATCAAAATATGTAGTTTCTTCGATTCGGTAAGCAAATAAAGAAAATCAATGGTACAAAAATTATCGGCGTTTCTTTCTAAATCTGGGAAAACAAGGCATGAAATGCAGTGCTGGTACTCCGTATCACCAGGTTGGGATTGAAGAATCTGTATAAATTAGGCCAATAAAGTTTCTCGCAGTATATAATCACGCACCGAGTTTTATGAGAAATTTCACAAAATTCCAAAACACCGGCTAATCTAGGAAACGTACCACATCCATCGGTAATTTGGCCCAGTCTCGCTGCGGTGATCATTTTAACGCTTCTGTTTAAAGAGGTTTTCTGCACACATTTCTTTCCGAAACAGACCACACACAAAAGTCCACTGGATTCTGATCCCAGCTCGAGAGAGCCTATTCTTCCTTGGTAAGAAGTCAGGAAGATAGTTCACGAGGCTATCCGGAATTGTGAGTGGGTGCTTTATCTTGTTGAAAAACGCATTGAAATTGGAACGTCGTTTCACTAAGGTTCTTCAACACTGGCTCCAAAATACCCTTTGCATTTTTTTACTTAAAATTACAAAT
The DNA here is from genome assembly GCA_014899125.1 of Orchestia grillus. NCBI lineage: Eukaryota > Metazoa > Arthropoda > Malacostraca > Amphipoda > Talitridae > Orchestia > Orchestia grillus. Next base: position 2,057 of record VOMN01027679.1, on the reverse strand, counting down.
TTGAAGTTGCCGTAAAGTATCACATCTCAACATGCAATGAGTACGAATGTACAACGAAAAACAATGTAAACTTAATAAGTGTCAAATAAATGGCAGAAATTGGAATGGCTCCGAAAATATAAATGACAAGTCAGACATACAAATCTGGGAGAAGATTCCTGCCACTTTTGAGCCAAGTAAATAGTTTCGTAATTACTAATCGCGTCAAGCATGTTATACCAAATTTTATGGGAGTTTGAGAGACTGACTGAAATCGGTGAAAAATTTCGTTCGGACTCCTTGAATTTTTTCACATTTAAGAATTTGGAGTTGGCTGTAAAATATCACATCCGAACATGCAATGAGTATGAATGTACAACGAAAAACAACATAATTTTAACAAGTGTCGAATAAATGACAGAAATTGGCAAGGCTCCGAAAATATAAATCTGGGAGAAGAAGCCTGCCACTTTTGAGTCAAGTAAAGAGTTTTTCGTTATTACTGATCGCGTTCCGGAGATAATATGGCACGAATATAAGAACAAGAGAGAAATTTTTTGAAGAATTTCTTAATAAACGCCATATAACTAACAACTTCATTTCTGATACATCGCAGTTCCTATCCCCGTTTTGGGACTTGAACTATAAAGAAAATGGACCAATCATGACGTTTTTCGTTGTTCAGAAGTTTCACGAAGTTCCGAGACAATGATTCAAATCTCTAGAAAATTTAGTAAGCGTTCCTTTACGTTCTGAGGCAAAATTCAAAAATCTCAACATTGAAAACTTTGATCGTCTCGTACGTTTAAACTTGCATAATGCACATGTATAAGAAAAAAAGAAAAAATCTGTAATAATTGGCTAATAAAGACCATATAACTCACAACATCATACTTATATATTTCACAGTCCGTAGTACCATCTTGGTGGTAGTGAACCCGCCCACCATTTGGAAGTCCAGTGTTTGAATCCAGTCGTTGCTGACCTGATTTTTACGAGGTCTGGGTGCTATTCCATGGGGGAAAATACACCTGGAATTCTGCTCAGGTTTATAATTTCCTAAAAGCTCAAAAGTTGTTTTTCCTTGAAACCATTAAATACATCTGAGCCCTTAGGAAACACTTTCGATAAAATTATTTCAATAGTTTCTGCAATGTCTCCTTTATAGAGCGTATTCATTAAGAGCATTGTCTTATTTTAAGTGCGTACTTTGTCTTTCCACAAGATTATTTTTTAGAGCGTACAAAATTTGTTCAAACTATCTTTTACAACTGAATTGGATTTTTATAAAAAATTCTGTGGTAACAGCTACCCCCTTCAACTTTTATGCAAATTTTTTCAAGAGATAGACTCGACAGTTTTTGTCATAGATGTCTAATTGTTTCGAATGTTTCTCGTCAGACTGTGTATTTTAACGTGCCATATATACCGACAGGAAAATGAACGATACTATTAAAAAAATATAGCCGCTCAATAATATGCAATTTACACCCGAAATTTAATTTAATTAAAATAATTTTTTAGCAATAGTTCCACCATTGGTAGTTTGTTTTGACCTAATAACCAAAGACCTAATAACCACTAGGATGCTGAGCAATGTCGTTCATGAATACAAGTGTAGCCAGTGTGAAACTACCTATTGTGGGAGGGAGGGATGGGGGCGGGTCATCTCTACACGCACATTGCCGAGCATAGGGGTGTGTCTGCTCGTACTGACAGACCCATAACTAACTCGATTCACACTACTACGAGTATTAGGCATCACTCCAAGGCTGTACCCACCCTATACATCGAGAAAATTTCGAAATTATCAGAAAGTATTTAAATCACTGCCACAAGCTAGCTGTGATACTTGCAACGCCATTGAACATTTTAAGTTAGGTGATGAGTTTTTACATCTTGTACAACTTTAAATCCACTTTAGTCTATTGTACTTACAGCCATGTGATTAGACGGGCAAAGAACTGCTTGCAAGCTCTAGAATCTAGACGCTAAACTATAAACTATGTAGAATGTTTCAATCATGATTGAAGAAAATTTTTGAAAATGTCAAATGAAATTGCAAGGTTATACCCTTA
>VOMN01027678.1:0-13623 GCA_014899125.1 Orchestia grillus | reverse complement strand
GGGTTGGAGCTCGGGGGCTGTGTTGGGGGCTGTGTTGGGGGTTGGAGCTCGAAGGGTCAATCTAAACGCTAACTTTGGTGAAGGAGGACGCTATTCCAACTTCGCAGAAGGACGCTATCCCAACTTTGCAGGAAGATGCTATCCCAACTTTGCAGGAGGACGCTATTCCAACTTCGCAAGAGGACGCTATTCCAACTTCGCAGGAGGACGCTATCCCAACTTTGCAGGAAGATGCTATTCCAACTTTGCAGGAGGACACTATCCCAACTTTGCAGGAGGACGCTATCCCAACTTTGCAGGAGGACGCTATCCCAACTTTGCAGNCTCAACTTTGCAGGAGGACGCTATCCCAATTTTGCAGGAGGACGCTATCCCAATTTTGCAGGAGGACGCCTTCCCTACTTTGCAGAAGGATGCTATTCTTACTCTGCAGGAGGACGCTATCTCTACTTTGCAGGAGGACGCTATCCCTACTCTGCAGGAGGACGCTATCCCTACTCTGCTGGAGGACGCTATCCCTACTCTGCAGGAGGACGCTATCTTTACTTTGCAGGAGGACGCTATCTCTACTTTGCAGGCTCCAGCCATCTTGCTGGTAAAATAGGCTAGCGAATTTTATCAAGGACCCTAATTTATCGCAATTTTTCATTACTGTGCAACTGTCAGAAATTGATGGTAGAAATCAGTTCACTAAAGAGTAAATAACCCTGCCTTCTTAGCAACATTGGTGCCTAAATAACTTTATTATGGTACATTTTAATTAGAGAAAACTTACTCGTGCAATGCGGTGCATTCCATTTTATAAATACCGTTTTGCGCCTTGTGCATCGTGGGAAAAGTTATGATTTAATTGCATTAAAATATAATTGAGGAAGCATATCTACGAGTATAATAGAATAAATAAAGTCAAACGGTTTTAGATGCATTATTTACGAGGCTAATACAAGTAATCGTCGCATCCGATGAAGGTTCATAAGACAAAATTCTTAGTTGGCGTGGAAAGCGAGGCTATGACGGCACGGGCAGGATTTTAATTCACCTGCTTTAGGGATGTATCAACCATTCTGGAAGACCTTCCCGAAAGAGTTCCGCAACATTAAAAGGCATTTCATTTATTTCTTATATTTGTGTCTTAAAATTCATATTTATTGCGTGTACTTAGTTTTTAATTCTGAGCTCTCAACTCAGATGTATCAAATTTTTCAAATTGATTAAGGCTAAATAAATAATATCGGTATTGTCACGTCATTCACATTAACAAGTTCACCGTGAAGACGGGGCTTACCCTGGTACGTCTTTTAGGCAATTTTTGTTATTAATAATAGTTTTCCAAAAAATCACCTCCGATAATCACCGTGTAGGCCTTTTATGATTCAACAAAAATTGTTTGACTTGAAACATATGGAATCGAGGCCGCTCTGGAAGGATGCACACATCAAGTCTCACCAGCATCATGTTCGCTCTATGTAACATTTTTCTCCCTTTATACTCGCATAAAATCTGTGAAACACGCTTCGGGTCAGAGCCCATCTCAAGTGAAATTCTTGAACAAATTTTGCTCGGACCCTTCTCAGAAATTTGCTTAAAATGGACTCGGGGTCGGAAGGTCCTAAAAGTCCTTCGTAGATTTTTTTTACAAGTGAATCGTGATGATGTTTTATACAGGGGTTATCGCCGTTATATTTTTATTGATGTGGCTATGAAATAAAAAATTTCCAGCACTAATGGAGGCTCTAAAACATGTCTTTGCATTGACATCCTCTCTCAAAGGGCTAGTGCTATGAAACGCATCTCCTCAGGAGGCCTGGGACAGGCAGTAGGGAATAGGTGAGTCAGTTTTGTCTCTCGTATGCGTCGTGGGATGCCGACTCAAGGCAGGCACTGTTAGGTTACCTCAGCTATAGACATGCCTTCGGGACTTCAATATTCCTTGCCAACTTTACTTCTAGCATTCTTCACACCTTCTTCGCTATCTCTTCTTTGTCTTTTCTTCCTTTTTATTCTTAACTGGCGGTTTCCGTGCGGAAAGGATCTTAAGCTGCAACACAATTATTGCTAAGATTCCCTGTACATTAAAGTTCACGCTAAATAGTCCGTTCTCCTCGCTGTTTTTAAATCACAGCTTCAATTGAACTAAATAACAAATAATGATAATAATGTAAAACGCAAGACAGGCAAAAGCACGATTTTCAACTCGAGATGGAAACCACGACGTTTTACTGAACAAAATAACACCGTCAAGACCGATTTTTATAAGGAATTCTTATTTTTGGTGTGAAGGGGGGTGGCCGCGATGCAAAACAAGCTCTGGAAGACCAACAAACTTGAGCGTATTCCAGGGTCTCTTAAGAAGTTGTGAGCCCGCAACTTGCTTGCAAAGCTCATCGAAATTCCGACACAGGGGAGGCTCGAACATGGCCACCAAAACACACCCGAATTTTCGGGAGGACGTTGCATATCAATATTTCGCTATCGGAGCTGTTTGTGATATTTCTTCATGTTTAGAGCTTTACCTGAGAGCACAGCACTTATTTTTGTGTTCTAAACGCACGGCGATTGTATTAGGAAAGCGTTAGGAGCTCGTGCCGCTCCGCCCTTGAGCGCTGATGAATTTCTTCGTGTCGATGGTGAATTTTTGTGTCGATGGTGAATTTTTGTGTCGATGGTGAATTTCTTTGTGTCGATGGTGAATTTCTTTGTGTCGATGGTGAATTCCTTTGTGTCGATGGTGAATTCCTTTGTGTCGATGGTGAATTCCTCTGCGTCGATGATGAATTCCTCTGGGTCGATGATGAATTCCTCTGGGTCGATGATGAATTTCTTTGTGTTGATGAATAAAAGTTATGGTTTTAAATAATTAGCAATTCCCGAAAATTGTTAGGGGATAAGCCTGCAGCCATGAAGTTTTATCAGGTACGAGCAGTCATCAATTACTGGTAAGGAATTGGTCATCAATTACTGGTAAGGAATTGGCCATCAATTACTGGTAAGGAATTGGCCATCAATTAGTGGTAAGGAATTGGCCATCAATTACTGGTAAGGAATTAGAGGTCGATTATTGGTGAGGAATTAGCAGTAGTCGATTATTATCAATAGTCTATCATCAAATATGAATTTGCAGTTGTTTGCTATCGTTAGAAAAGTATCAATTATCAAATTTGTGTCAACTCAACAACACAGGTCAGTTATCACTGATGATTTTTTAGCGCGAGGCCAGCTGTCCTCATTAATGACTTGGCAGTGTAAATTACATTTTTAGCACGAGGCCAGCTGTCCTCATTAATGACTTGGCAGTGTAAATTAAATTTTTAGCCCGAGACCAGCTGTCCTCATTAATGACTTGGCAGTGTAAATTACATTAATCGTGAGTGAAGCACGTGTGATTCCTATGTGCAAAGGACTAGCAGAAGTCCTTACTACTGTTTTCATTTGAATCTCTTATTAACCCACGTTTTAATTATGCATCCACTATTACTATCGAATTACCCTTGTATGATACCACTATATATGTCGAGTGTAATTGTTCACACAAGAATTATTTGAATGAAACCAATTATTAAATCATTTTGACAAGTTACAAGTAATAAGATACAAGTATAAAAATATAAAAACCTATCCTAAAGGTAACAGACCTAATACTACTGCTACTAAAATGTTTAATTTAAATTGTAGTTGTAAGTAATCCCACAGAACTCTGATTATTGTGTTCTGGATTGTTGGTAAAACTGAAAAGAGATTGTAAAATTAGCAGGTCCTGTTCATTCTGAGCTTTACATATAGTCGAAAAATTAGACAATTTAAAAGGATGATTTAACCTGGGACTATGGTCTGACTGTTGTAGACGTGTACTTCTTTAAAATATGCCCAAATGTTATGTTCAGCGTTTTAATTATTTTATTTTTATGTTATTTGTATCGCTATTTCTTGTTTATCATTTCAGCACTAATGATGAAGTGTAAATATTCCGAAACGATTGTATTTAAATATGTTTATGATATCGTTGGTTCTTCTTTTTACAATGAGTGAGGTTTCCCAGAAATCGTCCTATATGAACAATAGTCACCAGTAACAAGTGAGAGAAGTTTTTGTGTATTTGTCAAGTATTATAAATATGCTGCAACGCGCGATGTGTTCCTTACTAAGATGCTCTCGTTTTGACAATGTCCCATCAGTCGTAGAGCCGTATTTCAGAACGACTGGCAAGTTAGTGTTCATTAACGCCTCGAAGTTTCCATTTTAAAAGATCACTTTGCCGAATCAAAAGATCATTTTACTAATTTCCATGCTTTTCAGAAATAAAATAATTCTGGCGTAATGACACTCGTGGCATTAGTTTCAGCGTTTCAAAGTACCGCTCTAAGAAATGAGGAGCAGATTCACGAAATCGAAACCAGCTTTCGGCTCAATTTCTCGCAGCAAATTCAACTGCCCAATTTGCAGGTCGCCGCGGCGGTCAAGGTGAAAAGAAAAACAAACCCATCTTCAATTTTACTTAAAACTTCGCCGTTTACTTTCTGTGAATGGAAATTCCATACCGAGCTTCGACTGAGAAAGTCTCTGGGAGCGAAAGTTTCGTTGTCGAACGTAGGGAAGTTTGGCGTCTGAAAGAAATGCGGAAGCTGCTGGGCGGAGACTGGCGCACAAGTTCCCCAATTTTGCTGCTTCTCTCCAGCCAAAAACCAGGCAGAAAACTCTGCCAATCGCAGGCAAGAAACGCCATAATCTGGCGGGTCGTTGCGATTGGCGCCTGGCAGTCGCGGGGTAATTTCTATCGGGCATCACAGGCGTCGTTGGTGTTCTCATCTGATTCAAATATTTACTTTTTCATACTACTAAATATTCAGATGTTCACGTTGTCAGGCTTCGCTTATAGGTTGTAGCCTCCCCTTCCTTATAAGGATGAAATATACGTAGTGTATTTCCGTTAATTGTGTGGGACTTGTGTGGAGACTTGCGTAGACAATTGCGTGGGGACTTGCGTTGGGACTTGCGTAGGGACCTGCGTAGGGACCTGCGTGGGAACCTGCGTGGGAACCTGCGTGGGGACTTGCGTGGGGATTTGCGTGGGNTGCGTGGGGACATGCGTGGGGACATGCGTGGGGACATGCGTGAGAAATCGCATGGGAACTTGCGTGCGATGATTTGTGTGGGGACTTGCGTGCGATGATTCGTGTGGGGACTTGCGTGGGGACTTGCGTGCGATGATTCGTGCGGGGACTTGCGTGGGGACTTGCATGCGATGATTCGTGTGGGGACTTGTATGGGGACTTGTTTGCGATTTTTTGGAGTAATGAAATGAATAGTAATGAGCATTTTTAGGGCATAAAGATAATTTGTCAATAATTTTGCCGAAAGTTAAAAAGACTTAGTTATTTTGCTCAGTTTTTTTAATGGGGAACCAGAGAGCTGAGGAAATTCTCCCTTGACACAGGAAATACAATAACAGCCACACATTCCTTTAGCAGCAAAACTTTATACGAATTTTTTTTTCGACAACGCAGGCCCCGCAGCAAGAGAATCGCATAAGACTGCGGGACCTGTGCCCCTCACTGCGGGACCTGTGCCCCTCACTGCGGGACCTGTGCCCCTCACTGCGGGAGCTGCGGGGTCGACTTGAAGGCGGGCGTTGGGAGCCCGAGGTGACGGAGGGTCTTGTCGTCGCAGCCAGACGGAAGAGAAACGGGCGAAACATTTGGTGTCAAGATAACCATTGAAGTTTGTTAAGGCAGGGATTGTGAGAGCAAAAGTACGGGGGGCGGTTTTTGAAATGTTGCGGGCAATATTCAGGCATGAGGGGTAGTACGAGAGCTCTAACCCGGAGCGGCGAGAAAATCTTCGGAGTTCGAATTTGAGCTAACATATGGCTGAGGTAACCGCAAAAGGGAGGTAACCGTAATATACGGCTGAGGTAACTGTGATATATGGCTGAGGTAACCGTAAAAGGGAGGTAACCGTGATGTATGGTTGAGGTTACCGTAAAAGGGTAGGAACTGTAATATATGGCTGAGGTAACCATAAAAGGGAAGGAACTGTAATATATGGCTGAGGTAACCGTAAAAATGAGGTAACCGTAAAAATGAGGTAACCGTAATATATGGCTGAGGTAACCGTAATATATGGCTGAGGTGGTAACCGTGATATATGGCTGAGGTAACCGTGATATATGGCTGAGCTAACTGTAATACATGGCTGAGGTAACTGTAATACATGGCTGAGGTAACCGTAATATTTGGCTGAGGTAACCGTAAAAGGAAGGTAGTCGTATGTATATGGATGAGGTAACCGTAATATATGGCTGAATTAACCGTAAAAGGGAGTTAACCGAAATATATGACAGGTAACCGTTAAAGGGAGTTAACCGAAATATATGACAGGTAACCGTAAAAGGGAGGTGACCGTAATATATGGCTGAGGTAACGGTAGAAGGGAGGTAACCGTAATATATGGCCGAGGTAACCGTCAAAGGGAGGTAACCGTAATATATGACCGAGGTAACCGTAAAAGGAAGGTAACCGTAATAAATGGCTGAAGTAACCGTAAAGGAGGTGACTGTAAAGAATAGAGGCCAGCCCAGCACAGGGGATGGAGTCGCGAGAGGTGCGGCCTCGGGGCCGCCGGAGAGAGACCTCGCGGCGGACCCTCGAGGCTTTGCCTTCATCTTATGATGACAAAAGCCCTCGCCTCTCTCAGCCAATGGCAAGTAGCTGCTCTTCAAGTTCCTTCGTAATTTGATATATACGAAGAAATTAGTTGAAATATACTAATTGAAGTATACGGAGAAATTACGTCAACTTCAATAGCCGATTAATAAAACAGCAAGAACAAGTACATATCCATCTTCAAAGTGACGAGAATGTTCACCTAAAATACTTGATATTTTGCATGTAATTCATAGAAAGAGGGTTTATCCTCTGTTAATGGAACTGCAATTCCAGTGCCAACAATTTAGGTGGTTTTTGGTTGCAACATTGGAGCCTATGGTCGCAACATTGGAGCCTATGGTCACAACATTGGAGCTTGTGGTCGCAACATTTTAGCCTGTGGTTGCAACATTTTAGCCTGTGGTTGCAACATTTTAGCCTGTGGTTGCAACATTTTAGCCTGTGGTTGCAACATTTTAGCCTGNNNNTCGCGACATTGGAGGTTGCGGTCGCGACATTGGAGGTTGCGGTCGCGACATTGGAGGCTGCGGTCGCGACATTGGAGGTTGCGGTCGCGACATTGGAGCCTGTGATCGCGACATTAGAGGCTGCGGTCTCGACATTGGAGGTTGCGGTCGCGACATAGGACTGCTGAAGAGAAGCACCAAGCCTAGCCAGAGTGTCGGACTCTGGGATGGAAACAGCGAACGAGATGTGCTTAGTGAGCTGTGAAGGGCTGCTCGTGGAGGGCTGCTCGTAACAACAGGGAAACCCTGCACTGAACCCTGGAAGCCTCATAACATAACAGTCGATGTTGTACTAAGAAAATCAAGGAAAGAATTTTTCAGGACCAATTAACAAGATGCACTAAATATTCCCCCTGGCAGCGGCCCTTCAGAGCCATATCATCGGTGTTGCGCAGAACAACTAGTTGATTAAATCATCAGAGCTCTGCACTCCGGCGCGAAAGAGCTCGGGAAGAACCTCGGCTCTAACTAGGTCTTCGGGTTTTTTTCTTTCGTGCCCACTTTGCTTCTTCCCATTCTTAATTTGATGCTCTTATGCGCAGGGATCCCGTGAGGAACACGCCCGTGCGGAGTCTACACGTTACCTTCAGTTTAAGCTAAATGGTCCCCTCGTTTCACTCTCAAGAGATGCCTTCGACGTGGCTAGGGAGCCTTGAACTAATTTGGTTATTATAATAAAACTCAGCTAGAGTTCACGGTCACCCAAAAGAATCAGGGACCGCATCAATTACATCAGGAATGCCGTCTTGGGAGGCGTGAAGAATTAGCACTAAAGAAAAAAGGACAAGAACACGCCAAGTAAACACAACGAAAAACAAGAAAACACGAAGTTCAGTGGAAAATTAACTAATTTGAGAATATCGTCATTCAAGGATACAAAAACTCAGCAACTGCGCTATTGAAGATACAGAATCGTTCTCCCGGTGACATCCCTTAAAGTTTAGAAGAATCGTCAACGAAAAACTTATTGTTCAGCACAAATTCTAAGTGTTATTGTGTTTGAGTTAACAATGAGTTATGAGGGTTCCGAGTGGAAAGGTTAAATGGTCCCTTTCAACAGAAAAAAGTGCAGAGTAACTTCACGAACCTCGTTAAATTTTCGCAAGAAAAGTGTTAGTTATTGTGGTGATCGAAGTGGCTTTTTCCCATCAACTTTCCATCGTGTGAATATTTCTCTTGTTCAATAATTGTCAACTAAATTGAGGGTTCAACGTGAAATTTACATCGTAGGGTAATGCATTTTAGGTACGAAACATATCGTCACATTTGGGATTTGTCTTGGTGCGGGTCTTTGCGTGACGTCAGCGCAGCGCGTCCTGCTGGGGCCAGAGTCGTGGCGCAGCTTGTGCTGACACTGCGGGTGGGGGGGTCCAGCTGACAGGGAGTGCTGACAGCCGGGATATTTGGCTGACTGTCAGCAGGCTGACTGACTAACACCAGCAGGCTGACTGACAGCCGGAGTGCCAGCAGGCTAACTGACTGATTGCCAGAGTTCCAGCAGGCGGACCCAATAATCAGCGCGAGGTGAAGTGAAACACTGGCTATCAAGGCATAGAAGAAGCGTTTACTGTACAATCGGTCTTCAAACACTTGGCAGCAGCGACATATGGCGTGAAATATACTAACTGAACTCGGCACATTGGATAGAAATCTCGAAGAACCTCGGAAGCGCGATTGCACGATGTAACATAATTCAGATCGTGGATATTGCGTGTGACTTGCCTTCTCCTATTGCTGCAAAACACAGACAAACGCCCACTCTTCTCGAACATTCACATAACTTCATTTTCCCGACATTCACACAACTTCTCACGAATGTCACACAGCAAACAAACATCAAACAAATTCGGAAGAGGAAAAGTGAGTCTCTGCCTTGCGCCGCCCACCTGCTGGAGAAACTGACATGGTCATGGTTAGTTCACTTAGTTGGGTGGTCCAACTGGCTATGTGGAAGTGGTCCAACTGGCTAGGTGGAAGTGGTCCAACTGGCTATGTGGAAGTGGTCCAATTGGCTATGTGGAAGTGGTCCAACTGGCTATGTGGAAGTGGTCCAACTGGCTATGTGGAAGTGGTTCAACTGGCTATGTGGAAGTGGTCCAACAGGCAACGTGAAAACATTTCTAGAAGTCATGTGGAAGTAGTCGAATTGGTTAAGTGAAAATAAATCAAATAGTAACCTGGAGGTAAAAGGAGTATCTAAGTAACGCTATGTAGAAATTATTTGTCAACTCGACAGTGTAGAAAGAAATGATGGAATCAGCAATGTAGAAATTACTAAGTCAAGATGGCTGTGAGTCGTCAATGTCGCCGAGAAAATCATCCTTCGTCTCGAAGATAAAGGATCATTTTGATAAATCCGCTGATGGCTGGCGAGTGCTGACGTACTGAGGTAAATGTGTATATTTTATATAAGCTGCATTACATAGGCCATGAAATGGTTTAATTCTGCTCAGACTCTGTAGATTCATTCTTAACTTTAAATTAAAAATGGATTAGAGTGAAAAAGAGGATTAATCTAGAAGGAAGGATTAAATAATATGTATAATGATTGCCAGACGACGAATAGGGTTGAAGAGCATAGACGATCATAAATGGAATATACATAGCACAGAAACACGACACAGAAAGTCGAGGGGCTTCCAACGTTCTAGTTGTGATTCTCGTGCAGCAATTACTAGGCCCGAAAAAAGGTTGCCTTAAAGACGTTTCCATCAAGAACTGGGCATCAATAATGACAGAGTTCAGATGCCGACTCTTTATATTCGTGGCATAGAACGACACAAATGGGCCATGGGAGCGGATTTTCGACCTAGACCTAAAGATTTGATTAGGATTAGGCAAATTTAGCTAGATCATGCGTGAAGATTTAATCCGAATTAGCTAGATTTCACCAGACTTCATTCGAAGACTTAATTAGAACTCGATCAATCTATTGGGGACTGAAGTCCCTGTAGGACATTCCCGAGATTTTTTCTCTTGCAGTGAGGGCATCTGAAATTAACGAGGAGTCTGGCACGGAAGGAGGCAAGCCTTCGAGTATATCCCACGTGGCCGTCTCTTGGGACCGCGTCGGGGTAACTTTACCCAACGATGTGACCCTTGTCAAAATTATACACGGTGGAAATAATGGAATCGAGTGTTATAGGCTTATTGTTTCGTTCAAAACAGGGGTGAATGTTCACACACGTGCGCACAATGTGAACGACTACTTTCGCTATATTTCGTACGTTTGAAAGATGCGGTCCTCTTTTGTATCTTAGTAGAGAAATTTAGGATGAATTCGGGATAAATTTAGGATAAATTCAGAATGAATGCGGGATAAATATACGATAAATCTGGGATAAACTTAGAATAAAGTCAGTAATTAGGAGCGAAAGGCAAGTAAGTATGCGAAAGAACATGCCTGTTCTGTGTATCAGTCAGTTGGAAAGTCAGCTATAAGTGCCAGACCTGTCGTAAGCCTGTCAGTTGTGACTCACCGCACTCTGGCATTACAGTGAGCGTCCAGTTGCCGTTGGTGCAGTTCGACTGGACGGTGACCGAGCCGTCCACAAAGGTGGACTCAAGGCACCTGTACTCCACCACGGTGCCTTCGGTGAACTTCCCGTCGTAGTTGGAGTCCCCATACGCGGGGGCTTCCAAGGGCGGGCCGGAGCAGGCTGCAGTGGAGGTTGGTGTGAGGGAGGTCTTGCTTGGATATTGTGGCAGTAGTGTGGATACAGGGTGTGGGAGACTAGGGTGGTGTGGATACAGGGTGTGGGAGACTAGGATGGTATGGATACAGGGTGTGGGAGACTAGGATGGTATGGATACAGGGTGTGGGAGACTAGGGTGGTATGGATACAGGGTGTGGGAGACTAGGGTGGTATGGATACAGGGTGTGGGAGACTAGGGTGGTATGGATACAGGGTGTGGGAGACTAGGGTGGTATGGATACAGGGTGTGGGAGACTAGGGTGGTATGGATACAGGGTGTGGGAGACTAGGGTGGTATGGATACAGGGTGTGGGAGACTAGGGTGGTATGGATACAGGGTGTGGGAGACTAGGGTGGTATGGATACAGGGTGTGGGAGACTAGGGTGGTATGGATACAGGGTGTGGGAGACTAGGGTGGTATGGATACAGGGTGTGGGAGACTAGGGTGGTATGGATACAGGGTGTGGGAGACTAGGGTGGTATGGATACAGGGTGTGGGAGACTAGGGTGGTATGGATACAGGGTGTGGGAGACTAGGGTGGTATGGATACAGGGTGTGGGAGACTAGGGTGGCATGGATACAGGGTGTGGGAGACTAGGGTGGCATGAGTATAGGGTATGAGGGACTTTGGGGAGATACATACATAGCGTCGAATATTATAGTTGTATTATGAATAGAGGTCATGGAGATAGCACTGATAAAGGGCTAGGGGTATGGTGGTATCACGTTCAGAAGGTGTAGGATACTACGGTGAGATAGATACAAGGTATTGAATATTATAGTGGTATCATAGATGGTCATGGTGGTATGGATACAGGGTATGAATTACTACATACAATGGTATTAAAACCCGAGAACGGGATATTACGGTTATATGTGGGATACAGCATTTGGAATACTATTTTACAGTAGATGCAGAGCTTAGAATATTTTGGTGGTACTCATCACGGAAATAGAGCATGGGATATTATGGTGGTTAGGATACAGAGAATGGAATATTATGGTAGTTAAGGTACTGGATATGAATTATTATGGTGGTAAGATAGAGATATGAAAGGCTATGGTCATATTCATTTAAGGTATCAAATATTACGGATGCTGAGATGTATGGTCCTATACATAGCAGTATGGATACCAGGAAAGGCATAGATATATTATCGCGGTACCATGCGTTCAAAGAATGAGATGCTGTGGTAGTGTGGCAACAACATATGGAATTATCATAGTAGCATGAAAACTGGGTTCAGATCTTACGGTAGCATAGATACAAGCTATAGGATGCTAGAGTTCTTCATAAGTGATAATTGGCACAGTTGGGCGGTAGGCTTTAACACGTTGACTCCGATTGTCCACACAGGTAAAATTACATGCCGACAAATATCTCTACTGTGAATTTAAAAATGAAGAATTTTGGTTTCACAAATTTAGTTACTCTATTAATTTTCTTTCTGATCAGATCTAGCTTATTAGATTGATGAACACAAATTTGAAAAAAACTCGAAAATTTTTATTTATACATGATAGTGCTTCGGTTACATTAGGTTAGGTTAGATGATCGCGTGTACCATATATGACCCACTTTGGAGTCAACGTGTTAAGCAGCTCTTTGCAGCGATGATAAATAAAAAAATTCTGAATTCTCTGACATATTCTGGCAGTTTTGGGCAGATTATTTCTATGAGGGAGAAAGTGACTCGTGGCCGCTTGCAGATCTTGGCAGTAACGTTTTAAAGCGGACATCACAACCGCGCCACTGCGCTGCTGGCTAGTGAAACTTTGCGAAATTAACTCAACTGATTTTTAATGAAGTCGTAGCTTATCAGAAATACACGAACATTCCAGTTCAAACATTCGCTTAGACAGAAAAGAACGCCAACGAATCGATTGTAGTCATTTTAAACTAAAGTACAGTTAAAAAACACACAGCACCTCGAGACTTGAGGTACAGCCTTAGCCTGAGGGACACTGCAGAAGTGCAAGAAGCCTCTCCCAGCCCACACACACATACACACACCCACACCCACACCCACCCACTCGTGCCCACACACACACAAACACACATAAACACACACACACACGCACACACACATAAACACACACATACACACACATACACACCCACCCACACAAACACACATAAACACACACACACACGCACCAACACACAAACCAGACAGCAGAGCCTCACCTTGTTTACACACAAAGGCCTCCATGAGGGAGGTCATGTTGAAGGTCTGGTCGACAGGCACGTAGGTGCCGGTGTCCGAGCAGATGATGGACTCGTTATACACTCCATAGTCCGTGGCCTCGCCGTCTGGGCACGAGTAGGTGAGCACGTCGTCCACCCAGCTGGTCAGCCCAGACCACGTGGTGTTGGCACCATTGATGTCCGGCGGGGGATCTTCTAGGCACGCTGGGGGGAGGAGAGGTTTGTGGTTGGTTAGTGATCGATGTGGCGGATGAGTGATCGTTGTGGTGGATGAGTGATCGTTGTGGTGGATGAGTGATCATTGTGGTGGATGAGTGATCGTTGTGGTGGATGAGTGATCGTTGTGGTGGATGAGCGATCGCTGTGGCGCAAGAGTGTTCGCTGTGGCGCAAGAGTGATCGATGTGGCGCAAGAATGATCGATGAGGCGCAAGAATGATCGATGTGGCGCAAGAGTGATCGCTGTGGCGCAAGAGTGATCGCTGTGGCGCAAGAGTGATCGATGCCTCCTCTCCTTTATGGAAAACTTCGCGATGGAACAATATGTGAC
>VOMN01027672.1:0-14357 GCA_014899125.1 Orchestia grillus | reverse complement strand
CGTCCTGCTCTGACTGCGTCCTGCTCTGACTGTGTCCTGCTCTGACTTCTGAGAACAATCCAACTCCGGTTAGCATTTGGCGTCATTTGATATTTTATGACTCTATTTGGTGTAATTTGATATTGTGTAATGTTATTGGCTGTTTTGAGGTTTTTTGACTTGGTTAACGTTATTTGACGTGATTTTACATTACTTGACGTTATTTGACTTCTTTGCCGTTGTTTGACGTCATGTGATGTTATTCGACGCGATTTGACGGTATATGACTTTATTTGACGTTATTCAACGTTTTGACGTTATTTGGTGCTTTTGACGTCATTTGATGTAGTTTGACGTTATTTCCCGTGTTTTTAATCTACGCGCATAATACGCAGATGGGCAACGGCAGCTCAATGTGCCACAATCGCTCTGCTGAGAGCCAGGAGCCAGAATTTCAGCTTCAGCACACCTTGAAAGTCAGATGAGCGACTCTCCTACCCTGTTTTTTAATACTAAATAAAGCCGAGCTAATGGCAGGAAAGATGGTTTTAGATCACGTTCGGCAAGCTATGAATCAACTTTTAAAACACAGAGGAACTGGCTTGCAATGGTAGTAAAATCTTAGTCGTACTTTTAAAATTATGACCCGAGTCCACGGCTAGCGCTTGTCACGTTTCCAAAAACAAATGATAACTATATAGGGTCCATAAAAATTCTGCCGCTGCTCGAAATCAATCATTTCAAAACCAGCGACCTGTGCAGGAGTGCAAACTTCCAACGAGCGTAGTTAAGCGACAATTCCGTATGGAATTGATGAGTGTAAATCTCTTTATTTCGAAATGATTCAATTACAAATAGTCAACACATATTTTTGGACCCTCTGTATATCAAATGCTTTCCTAAAAATGAAAAATCATCGACCGAACTTATCTCACAAGGAAACATTCAACATTTCGCAGTTGAACTGCATTGTGTTTACTCAATCGAACAGTTCTGTGTTGGCTCAACCGAACAGTACTGTACCTCAATCGAACAGTACTGTGTTGGCTCAATCGAACAGTTCTGTGTTGGCTCAACCGAACAGTACTGTGTTGGCTCAACCGAACAGTACTGTGTTGGCTCAACCGAACAGTTGGCTCAATAATATCGCTAGTGTAATCTTATCAGTGCGTTGACAAGTGTGTTGTTCAGCTTCATTCGCTAATTCAAGACACATGGAATGCAGAACATGATACACTGACAAACTCGACCGGCTCTTAACAACTCCTGAGCTAAAGATTTTTCCTTCGATAAATTGATAGTATAGGCGCGTATGAAAGGGAGTGCTACAGGCAAGTGTGAAAGGGAGTGCTACAGGCACGTATGAAAGGGAGTGCTACAGGCACGTTTGAAAGGGAGTGCTACAGGCACGTATGAAAGGGAGTGCTACAGGCACTTGTGAAAGAGAAATCATTTGAAAATTTCTCTTGGAAAAATAATGAGGTTTGCTTCAATTTCAAGGTATCACAGATCATGGAAAGTTATTATGAGGATCGCCCGTCATGCTATACTCCCTGAATTAGTTGCAGACAATATCATCTCTCTCCAGCTTATTTGAAGCCTGCGTCAATTAAAATTTACTGTAATTGATTCAAATTGATTAGAATTAAATGGAATTATGTCACCTCTCACTCGCTTATTTGAGCTTGTGTTTACTGAACCTCATTTTGAACTATTCATTCAAATTGATTGAAATGGATTGCAATTTATTAAGATTGATTGAAGTGGATATCACCCCTCCGGCATTCATTTCAAGCGTGGTTTGGCCGGACTAACACACTGACAAAACTCGCGGCAATGAACCGCTAGAGAATCGAGATTAAAAGTATGCCAAAAAGAGAAGGACTGCCAGAGAAGGCCTGGTCTCAAGCGATGAGAGCGGGCTACCTGATCACCTTTAGTCCTGCGTCAATGTTTCGCACAAAACTTTCGTTCCGACTCCGTTGATACGAATTGAAAATAAATTACGCGACCTGAACCAATTCCCGTAACCCGACCAATCCCCACGACCAATTCTGGGGGCGAAACACGCCTTCTTTCTCTCAGAATGAATCTTTTATTTGCGACCTTCATTAAAAAACTAATTGCGGATCATCAATTCTGAAAGTAAAATAGTTTTACGTTGTTTTCCCTCGGGTATTTAGAAGTGTAAGCGTCAGTTCATTGAGCGCAGTGTTCGGATTAACGTTTGGGATCTTTAGGTGTATAATAAAACGCTCGCGATAACACGAGATGCTCTCCCACGTGTGGGAGCTTGTGCACTTGATAGCATGTGTAGGTGTACTCATATACGTACATGATGGTGTAAAATTTGAAAATAAATACCCAGAAATAGCCTCGTCTTCTTAGAGCAAAAAGAAGGATGACGCTTTTTCTCGGTATTTATTTTCAAATTCTTCTTTTACCAATTTAAAACATCTGGTTTCGGCATAAGTAGCGGTGATAAAAACTCTTTGTTCCTTCGCGAGTTGCATATTTGGGTTAATCTCTTGAGTATGTAATGATGAATGTATCATAATGAAATGTTTGCTCTAGTCACGCTGTTCGTATCCGGAATACGAATAAATTTAGTAATTTCTTTAATTATTTGACGTCATTATTGAAGTGTAGGGTTGAAACAGAGCGTTCCGATGTTTGTGAAGCCCCTGTATGTACTTGATGGTGTAGGTGTACTCATTTATGAACTTAATGGCGTAGGTGTACTCATTTATGTACTTAATGGTGTAGGTGTACTCATTTATGTACTTAATGGCGTAGGTGTACTCATTTATGTACTTAATGGCGTAAGTGTACTCATTTATGTACTTAATGGTGTAGGTGTCGTCGTGTACGTACTTTATTGAATTGGTGTACTTGTATACTAGCGACGTTTGCCGTAAACTGGCTACGTTTACTCTACTGTATACTGCCCACGTTTGCCGTAAACTGGCTACGTTTGCCGTAAACTGGCTACGTTTGCCGTAAACTGGATTCGTTTGCCATAAACTGGCTACGTTTCCTGTATACATAGTAGTTTGTCATGCTGTGTGGACTTAAAACATCCACATGCCAAAATAAAAGTTTTTTTTTTAATATTTTTTGCATTTCATCTGCGTTGATCTTGTATCTAGAATTTTTTGACGCTATTTTAAGTGATTGTTACCTATGACGCAGTTCTTTCACCTTTTTTCTGTTCTCAAACAGATTAATTGCGTATCTTTCTTTGGAAATCCCTTGGATGGAGCTTTGTTAACTTCGTCCTATACGAGCATGAATTATGCATATTATTTTTCGTAACTAAAATTTTCCAACCTCGGAGCAGTTCACTCGTCAAATTCCAAATCTAAAAAGAAACACTTGAAGCGCTACTCGTCCTCCCTAGACAG
This sequence comes from Orchestia grillus, assembly GCA_014899125.1. Taxonomy (NCBI): domain Eukaryota; kingdom Metazoa; phylum Arthropoda; class Malacostraca; order Amphipoda; family Talitridae; genus Orchestia; species Orchestia grillus. Next base: position 10,974 of record VOMN01027672.1, on the reverse strand, counting down.
CTTTCTGTATAGGCAGACCAATCATGAATGCACGCGTACTAGCAGGATATTTGAAGTAGGCAAAACAGGCTTTTGTACATTTTAGTGTTTTGATCAGAAAATATGTGGAGGGAGGTGTTCAGAATGGAAGGTGTTCAAAATGGTTGGTATTCAGAATGGAAGGTGTTCAGAATGGAAGGTGTTCAGGATGGTTGGTATTCAGAATGGAAGGTGTTCAGAATGGAAGGTGTTCAGAATGGAAGGTGTTCAGTATGAAAGGTGTTCAGGATGGTTGGTATTCAGAATGGAAGGTGTTCAGAATGGAAGGTGTTCAGGATGGTTGGCATCTCGCTTGAAATTTTTCAGAGTGTGGAAAATTTAGCATTTCATTCGGCAGAATTCCGGCACCTACTAAAAATATTCTGGCACCTAGTGAAAAAATTCCGGCACCTAGTGGGAAAATTCCGACGCCAAGTGAAAAAATTCAGGAGCCAAGTGGGAAAATTCCGGCGCCTAGTGGGAAAAACTTGCAGTCATTCGGGTACTCACCTGAACGTTGTCTGCAGAAGATGACGGGCGATCTGAAATTTAATTTAAAATTAAAATCGCATATTTATTCGGGAATTTATAGGCATTTGTATGTACATGAATATATTGTTTATGTTTCAATTTACATGGAATACGCCGAACAAATAGTGACAACTTTTACAAATTGAAAGTGACAAACGTCCCCGCAATATATGCTGGATATCTGAATTCATGAAGAAAATGCGACTAATACAAAGTCCATCGCGAAAAAAATGGGATTAGCGTTTCAAAATTCGTTCCGGAATGATCAAATTTCTTATGCTGTCTGGCGGCGGCAGCCGCGCAGCTGCCGCGCTGAAGTGTCGTATTTAGAGGTGTAGCGAGCGAGAAGGCGGTTCGTGAGAAACGAAAGAATTCAAATTCCACGCGAATTTCAGAATTAAAAACAAACGCAAATTTCGTAACTCGAAAAAAACGCAAATTTGAGAATCTAAAAAAAACACGAATTTCAGAATCTGAAAAAGGGCAAATTTCAGAATTCGAAATAAACGTGAATTTCAAAATTCGAAAGAATGCAAATAAGTTGGATACGCGAATTTCATAATTCAAAAAGGAGCGAATTTCAGAATTCAAAAAAGAGAGAATTTCAGAATTTAAAAAGACCTGAATTTCAGAACTCGAAAAAAATGGATTTCTGAATTTAAAAAATCAAAATCGTGAATTTCAGAACTCAGAAAAAAGCAGATTTCAGCCTTCAAGGGTGACAAGACGAACCAACTGCCGTGACAAGATAGGAAGCTCAGTTTTCAGTCGACGTGATGCACTAGAAAGAAAGCCACCCTCGTTCGAACACGTATCGCATCTCTGTCCGACTCCTGAATAGCCCCAAACCTTACGAAAAGACCAGACGGGGAAGAATAAACTGGAAAAGTATCGGCATCTGAAAGCCCTTGATTGCTGTTTCCGCTCGGTTTAAGGTGCCGGAACCCACCTGTTATAGAGGCCCTAATCGATCGCACGTCCAGCGAAGAGAAGAGATGTTGGTCGCTGCTGGAGCTGCCATCGCCAGTTTGTCTTTGTCGACCTCTCTGCTGCTGGGAGGCATGGAACGGCGGACCTGGAAACTTTATTTCAGGCTTAAAATTGTTCCCTAAGCGGTTTTCGCGAGCCTCTCCGAAAGTAGAAGAGTCGGGCAAGTTATTGAGATTGAAGAAATCCGGTGGAAGATCGAAAGCGTGGATGAAACTTCGATTTCTGTTGAACGGGTCCTGTATGGGTTGGTGCCGGACTGTACCTCCTGAGGTGATCGGGGACTGGTAATTTGGCTGGGGCTCACGCTGCTTGCTCTGCGTCGTGAAGAGCGATGGTTGAAAAAGATCCGTCCTCACCTGAGTTTGCTGAGGGCGGTCACCGGAGGCAAATTCATTTGTTTCTCCAGTCCTGGATGCAGGAAAACTTGATCCTGGAGGACCAAACGAAGGGACAAAATCGTCCGCCGAGTTCCCGAATTTATTCGCCGGGGTAAAAATTACCCGAGGTGGCGGCTGAGGGGCTGCCGTCTGGAACTGAAGAGGAAGTAACGTTCATAAGTTTTAGCTTCAGAATGCTGCCATTAATATCCGACTACCATATAAATACTAAGCCAATACAATCTTATTCTCTGAAACTTTAATTCTGAACATTGAATTAGGAATTAGCTTTTCTCAACTTTAATTCATATCTGAGCAATGCGTAAATACGATACAATCTAACCCTGCAGAAGTTTTATACTTAACATTGAATCAATAATTTTTTTTTGACAAGTTTTGTTAACATTGGAGTGCTATGTAAATTCTAAGCCAATACAAAATATAGCCCTATAGAAATTTCATCAGTAATATGGAACTAGCATTGGAGATGAATGATCTATCAAATTCTCTGACTTACTAGTATATTAGGAAGAAAAGCAACGGCTTGAGTATTAACTTATCACCATAGAGTTTGAGCTACAACAAACAAATGAAGATTTGATCTGACGTAGAATAAACCCCAAATAACTATCGTAACCCGATGCTAAGCTCATAAAAATAAATTAGAAATTCATGATGACTAATCCTACGTTTAATTAAAGGCTTACAACTATTGATCATAACCGTGCAGAGACAATCTATAAATTGACTAAAAGATGTACGAACATTTTTCTCACTTTAAAAATTGTGCGGGAAAAATTTACAGCTCTGAGCGGATGTGACTGTAAATTAAACATGATTCGCTTTCTTATCTTCGAGAGAGCGGCCCTAAGAGCTTCTGAGCCCCGCCGTACTTGAACTTTGAATGAACATTAATTTCTCTAGTACAGTAAATTTTCTCAAAATGTGTCGTATATATCTTGATGCAACCAGCAAATACCAGTGGGACCATATGACCCAGTTTTGTAAGACTGCTGCTAGTATTTCGTGCAGAGCTAAGTACCGCCTTGCTGCATACACACGTGTACGTAAGGCTGCACCTAGTTTTTTGTGCAAAGTTATACACAGTTTTATTGCCAGACTAATTCCATCCTGTAAGGTTGTCCCATATTCTCATAGACCACCACTTGAGGTCAACGGAAAATAAATGTAAATATCATAAAAGAAATAACAATTTCAAGGACGCTACATCATTTATAATTACAGAGTTTATTGATTAGTACTAGTAGCTAATTTCTACCACTTAGTCAATTCAAAATACACATGATTCATAAAATAACAAAATTGACACGATTCGTAAAATCTCCTTGTTTTAAATGGGTCAAATCATTGCTTACTGGCCAACAAATTTGGATTTGGAAGCTCACCTGGGGCTGCCTGCTCTGACCAGGTGCCATTTTTGGAGCGAACTGCACTGAGAGGGAGAACTGAGGGGACTTGAGGGTGATGGCTGTGGGGTCCCTCATCCTCAGCTCGTCACTCCCCCCTCCAGCCCTGCTCAAGTTGACCTCATCCTCGTGGACGCCCTTTGACCCCTCAGCAAGTCTGTTGAAACGAAGCCGGTGGTCGTCGTCTGTTTTTCGCTCGGTAAAATCATTGAACCTGATCCGCTCATTGATGTTGTTGGTCCGCGGATTTTTGGGGAAATTTTCCGTGGAGTTTTTCCAATTGACGGTTCTTGGCGGGGACGCTAATCGAAAAACAGGTGCGTCGATTGAAGTGTACGAAGATACACGCTCTGATCGAGGACGAATGTCCGCCGGTGATTGGTTACGAGGAGGAGGAGCGGTGATGCGATTGATGGGTGAGTTGCCGTGGGGAAAACTGGGGGGGATTTGTTTCCCCAAAATCAGACCCTCGGGAGGCAAAGGAATGTTAAATTTCTCGTCCGCCCTGGGACGCCCCATCACAATATTGTTTACGTCCTTCGCCTTGCTTCGGTCTGGCGCTCTGACGGTTTGCTGAGCACGAACGGGAACGAAATTTTGGCTTGAAGGAGGAGGGCTTCTGAATGAGCCCCCTGACGGTGAAAAAGAGTTCACTGGAGTATTTTTCAATTGATTCTCGACACGAGGGGTCAGCGGAGGAAAATCCGGAAGTTTCCGCAGGAAGTCCATGTCTTTCAGGCGCTTGTTTTGCTGAGATGTTGTCTTTGAATTTTCAAAAACAGACTCGATGAAATTTTCTCGCAGCTCATTTTCTTGATTCGTACCGTGAACATCGAATTCGACCGACCCGTTTTCCTGGAACAAATTCAAGCCCTCATCTTCAGGTGATGGTAATCGATGTTTGTCGTTCACCATTTCCCCACTGAACTTTTTGCCGTCGTCCACTATTATCTTGATTGGATATACAGCTTGAATGGAGTCAATACTCGTAACTTCCTTCTGCATTGGAGCGGAAGTAGGCTGGACGTACCTCTGGCGGTCATCTGAAGACTGCAACGCTTTTTGTCTTCGTTTTTCAGTCACCACATCGGCGGCCTTTGGGGCTGAAAATCCCGGGGAGTTGGTGCCGGCACCAAATGGACTTCTCTGTTTGGGCGGCCATTTGAGGGGGACTTCGATTTCTGGAAACTTCGCAAGCATGTTCTCCTGGCCCTTGCCGGCCTGCTTGCTGGCCTTGGCCGAGGAAGGCAATTGCTCTTTGAGCACCAGCACCGGAGGAGGGTCGGTCGAGTACTCCACTGGAATACGAATGAAATGAGGAGGGTCATCGTTCCAAGGCTTCGTGAGAATGATGGCGTGATCGTCTGCCATGTTAGGATCTGTAACGAGCTCGTCTGGACGCCCCAATTCAATGCCCGTGATTTTGTCCGACTGCTTGGCTGGGCGGAAAACTGGGCGGAAAGCTGGGCGTAATTCTGCCGAGTCGCGGCCTTTTTTCTGATTTCCAAAAGAAGGTGTTTGCTTCTTCTGTGTTCGAACCTGCTTCCCGGAACCCGCCATGTCAAGATGATGGCCCAGCTGCTTGTTCATGGACTGAATAGAAAAATGACTGTTCGATCCTGGATTTTTTGAATTCTCTTCACCTAGAATTTTGAAATGAGTTTTCGTACCAGGCCGAGTAGGGGGCCCTTGCTTGGGAGGACCTTGGTGATGTCCTTTAGGCGAGCCCCATCCTGTGCTCGAGCCATGCGGTGCATGAGGGGGGGGATGTCTCCTCGAGTTAACTTCCTTCATTTTCTTTGGACGTTTCAAACGTAAAAATTTCTCTTTCTGTTTCGGGCCCGACCTTCTGCGACAAACCTTTCCGGAAGGGCATTTTTTCATCAGTCTTACAGGGCGCTTTTTACTAGGGAAGAAGAAGTCGAGCAACGGAGCCATATTTTTCTCAAAAATAGTGCTCCCTGAAGCGTCCATGTCATCTTCTGGACCCCATGTGTCTTCAATGTGTTCTTCGTCTCTCCCAAACCAACCCAGAGATCTAGCATTACCTGAGCGGCTTCTCTTACGATCATCGATATTCATTCTGCCAATCTGCCCATTTTGATCTTCTTCTATTCCCATACTTCCATCCTGTTCGTTCAACAGAACTCGACTGATGTGCGAAACATCCCTTTCGAAGCGATCGTCTTCCATTTTGAATTGGAAATGACCCGCGTCCATATATGTGTGGCCCAGCCAGTTTGTATCCATCCTGTCATCTTTTCCTTTTCTACGACGAGTGCTCTGCGACTCGTCTCCTTTAACTGTCGGATCTCCTCGATTGGATGTGGATCTTTTTTCCCGCGCGTCCACTTCCCATGAACCGCTTTCATCTCCGTTCCTTTGGGCGAAATCTCTCTCTTCTTTCGTTGCATCAAGGGCCTCAATCGATCCAAAATCCAGATTCCAATCATCGCCGGGATCATCCGTTGTCGTATCGAAATCCTCGAAATTTGCATAATCTGCAGGTCTCGTCGAGGCCCTTGTTTTAGGCATCCAGATATGGTCGATCGCTGCAAATTCTCCCGGGGCTCGAGTCGAGATAAGGTCGGCCGCAGCGAGCGCAAATGTGGCCACCAAACAGGTCGTTGTCACGCGCAGCAACTTCTGCATCTGACGGAGAAGATAGAAATTATTTAGCGACTAAAAATACTTTAGCGTGCATTGGAAAGGTTGCGTTTATCGATGAAACGATTTGAACGAAAAATAGTAGGTTTCAAATGGGAACAGAGCGGCCGTAGATCTTTACAATATTATCTGCCATAGAAGGGTCAAGCTCGCTTGCATTAAAGTAAGGCATCCGTAAACGCATTGCATTTGATCATGTATACTGAATTAGACCAATATGGCTGCATTTCGACAATGGGTACTAGGATTTCTGATCGATTCATAATTCCGTGCTCAACCCAGCGCACATTACTCGCAAATATTGGATATTGGCACCAGCAACCATTACCTCAGCTGCGCCCGAACAAAAGGCAGGAGTCCATTAAGGCGCTCCCTTATTTATTAAAGCTAAAAATATTGCATGTTGGCTGATTGCCTCACCTGCACCTGAACAAAGGGCATAAGTCTCTAAAGAAGGAGAAAAATCAATTCAATCGTTATTTATTATTTCACACTATGCAACCACTATTTATTATTTCACACTATTCAGCCCTTTTCCTCTAAACGCATCGTATGCACTCGGCACACTTCAAACCAATGCGTCCAAGTCAAGCAGGACGAGTATACAAAGTCTTAGGGAAACGGAGGCATGTACAAAATTTCACACCTACCAGAAAGTGGCAAACTCAACACTTCTGTCCCTATGAAATTTTACAAATTATTTTTCAGTTTTTGAGATATCAGCTGCTTAAAGACTGCAGGGAGGAAATTCGGAAACAAAATCGCCCAGAAATAATTAGTTTATACATTTACATTACTGCTGTACAAGTTGTAACAAACAAACGTAAGATAAATGTTTAAAGTGCACATACTCTTATTCCAAGTGAAGTGGGTCCGAATTCAAGAAATGAAAGCACTGTTCCAAGAAATTCGGACTCGCTGCGTGAGGCAGTGTTCTAATTAAGGATTCAAACCCATATCTACGTCGTACAAAGCCCTCTCACTCAAGGAAACCCTTTTGAAGCAACCAGTGTTTCTGATACAGAAACGAAGGGGACAACAGATCAAATCAATTCGCGGAACCCATTCCTGCCCTCAGGTGGACCACAGAAGCAACAACGCTCGACTAAACCCTTTATCGACCCTCAACCCTCCATCGACCCGTAAATTCTTATCGACCCTTAACTCCTTATCGACCCTTAAAACCTTTTTCCACCTATGTATATCCTTAACCCAACAGCGGACGACTCAACCCTTAATCGACCTATACGGTCCTGTTCTATGAGGATACTTCTAGTTCTTGTCATAGGCTAAATGCAGTCTTGTTGCATAAAAGTACATGTCTACATAACACTACCGCTAGTGTTTTCTGTATAACAAAATGCAGTCAAATGACACCAATAATTCGGTCGTTACGTAAGGACGCAGTGCCACAAGATCAGCATCGGGTGCCAACACCCTCGTGAGCGACAGCCTTGCTTTGCTTTGCGTGACTTAGAGGAAACTTCACGCGCTACGACGATGTAGCTGACGGCTACATCTACACTCCTGTCTGAATTTGATGACTCAATAGTTGTATTCTTCCTCTTCACGCCTCTAATATCCGGAAGAGGCGCGGCTGTGGCGTCTGAGGGATGCAGGAATAAAGGCGTTAAGACTTCAATCGTGGAGCAAGCGGACGCAAGTGGTGCTGTGTTTCTGCACGGTCGAATTGTAGGAGTGCTGGAATGGAACGCTGTGGGTGTAAACTTGCCGGTGTTTGATATTGGGATTTTAATGCGGTAATTATTCAGAGCTCCTCTTTGTTCAGGCTACGATGATTAAACCGTTCGTTCTCGAATAAGTTTTCATTTTGAAATCCGTTCAGGAGCAGCTAGAGTTTTTCCTATTTTAATTTAGATGATTCTGTATCCCGTACTATATGCATATCTGAATATTTACATTTTGTTCCGATGGGTTATTCCAATGAATATTAAATACATTCTCCTGATACCCAACGTAACATAGACTCTGTATCGTGATGAGATGCAAATGCATATCACACATTGCTTATGCACATTCTACATAACCTATGCATATTACACACAGCTTATGCATGCTCTATATAGCCTACGTATAGCCTGTGCATTGATATTAACATTAATAATCAAAGGAGTTACGGAGGAGACTGGTGGAAGTACTTGATTATTATTCAATTTAATGCATAAATATGATACACAGTGGAATGAGAAATATTATTAAAGAAGGATATGCTCTCAGTAGAGGCATGTTTTGGATTACTAACGCTACTGCCAATTTTTTCAATCCTAAAATCAGGCAAGAGTTCGAATAGAAAAATAGCCAATATAGTGGAATATAAAATAGAATAAAATAATCTGTAGAATAAAATACTTGATAGAATAGAATAAAATGGAAAACAATACCCAAAAATATAATAATTAGTGGGATCGAATAGCCAATATTATGGAACAGCCAATAGATTAGCAATAGATTCGAATAGCGAATACAATAGTCAATAGAATAAAACAATAGACAAAAATCAAATCCGCATCTTCTATAAGTGCGCTGTCAGCAAAGTCTGCTCGAACAATTGCCTTCCGAGATCGTGCTTGGAGGCAGTTTGGGCATTTGGCCTTGGCCACACTGGTGTGCCGTCTGGCTTAAGCCTGTGGTGTTTTAATATTCCTTGCCCATTGGAAACACCCGACCCGGGTATTGAGCCCTGCACCTCGTGACTAGAGAGCAAGCGCGCTACCACTTGCGCCACAGCGCCCAGTGTCGCACTGCACAAAAAGCCACTGCTGTTGTTCCCAACGACAAGGTTTCTATGAAAATTTTATGCACACGTTGGTTTTTTGTGAATAAAGAAGAAAAAACTTGAAACTTCTTCCTGAAGTTGAGTTTGTTATCCCTAGCAAAGAAAAATTCCATTCGCTCGTCTTTCGAGGCATCTTTAACGCGATGAAATTTTGAAGAGAAGTTTTGGACGAACACGGCTTGCCAGTGAGGCCTCCTTCACGCCTCTGAAGCTCGCAAAGATACTCGAAAATGGGGAAAAATGAGGAAAAAACTCGCATTTTTGCGTGAAGTTTGAATCTGCTCTTCGTCAATGTCATGCCCAGAGTTTTTTCGGGGACGCCGCGGTGTTGCCGCCATTCCCTGGATCGACAGGATTACGTGTTTTACGTGTTGTCATATAATGGCAATATCTCAGCTCGTCGTATATGTACATGTATGTATTTATTCGACAAATGATGACATTATTCAGAAACCCAATGAACAATAATAAAAATATTTTACTGCATTGATTGACAAAGGTCAAAACAATGCAGAATAATGTCGAATTGATAATGAGTGCACAATTTATGAAGTGAATGCATGCATATTGAAGAAAAATTTATGAAAATGACGTGTTATAAAAACACGTACCCGTTCGCCGAGTTTGAGAGGCTGCTTCGCACCTTTCACAATTAAAATCTTAATGCACTTTTCGACCCATAGAAGAGAAGGCTGAAGCACAGATCGAATTTAACAATAAAGTTTTTATCAGCATGCGATGGAACGCACAGCACAACATTCGAGGATGGCACACGTAAAAAGTGCGCTAATTACCGCAAAGGATTCGCACGACAAATTACATGAATAGCATGGAAAGATTGCTGCAATCACTGCGCATTTTAAATGATTGCCAAAAAATAGGCGTGTAAATTTTAAACGAGCATAAATACCCGGGAAACACAAAGGCAAAAATCGGAACCCCACAAGCAAACTGTCACAATAACTTTTAATTGCGGAATCAAAGCATTGGAGTTTCACCTTGCATATTTGGTCTCTTTACAGAACGCACTTTCACGAGAACTCTCGGAATTCATAACGCTACAATACATTTCAAGAACCTGCTAACATCTTTCTTCCCGGTTTTTTCAGGCTCACGCATTAATTGAGCCATATTATGTTTCCAGATGTTTCCAAGTATACACCCTACAATAATTGAAAAACATTTAAGTCAGTCAAACGGCGTTTGGAATATGTTAGGAATGCTTCACATTTCGAGCACATTTTCCCTGAGAGCTTGTTGCACCGATGAGTGCTAAGTGCTGATCCATGCGCATGCGATGCTTGTCCAGCGGCGGCATCGCGGCGTGTATTGGCGCTGGCGCTGCAGTACATCGTCCCGGTGGCTGTCAACATTACACTCTTCATGTCCTTCCGAAATCCTGGTGTGATCGCCCATTTACTATGCTGCTTTCGCAGAAAGTGTCAGTAGGTGCTTCTATAATGCACAATGACGACACATCAGCGGCAGTCCAAAGTGTGTTGCTGCTGCGTTGTTGTGCAAACTCAGTTAGACAGCCATATTTTGGTCATCTGGCGCACGAAGCGACAGTACTGGTAGTAATCCTCCCTCGAGTTCAAAGTGCATGCGCCCAGCTCACCCTAACGTGTTTTTGCGTTAATTCTGTTGATGGTTCCGTGGTCTGCCGATGTTAGACATTCATTAGATCGTATCGTGAGAATAGACTGCCATGGGTCTCAAGAGTGACTTGTGGCAATACAAACTGTTTGCTTTGCGTTGGTGGATTGAGTACAAACTCTGTCCACGTTGCGTTGTGATCTTATTCCTGAGCGTTGTGAGCTTATTCCAGAGCGTTGTGGGCTAATTCCAGAGCGTGGTGAGCTTATTCCAGAGCGTTGTGGGCAAATTTCAGAGCGTTGTGGGCTAATTCCAGAGCGTTGTGAGCTTATTCCAGAGCATTGTGGGCAAATTCCAGAGCGTTGTGGGCTAATTTCAGAGCGTTGTGGGCTAATTCCAGAGCATTGTGGGTTAATTTCCGAGCGTTTTGGGCTAATTTCAGAGCGTTGAGGGCTGAGTTCAAAGGCATTGCCTCGTTGCGCTGAGGGCCAAGTCTCAACTTCAGCCCGACTGAGGGGGCCCATATGACCCGACCCAGGGGGCCCATATGGCCCGACCCAGGGGGCCCATG
>VOMN01027657.1:0-19092 GCA_014899125.1 Orchestia grillus | reverse complement strand
ACGCCACCAACACCAGCACCTCCACGCCACCAACACCAGCACCTGCACGCCACCAACACCAGCACCTGCACGCCACCAACACAGCACACACCAACACAGCACACACCAGCAACACAGCAGCACCGTGCACAACGGTCAGGCCTCAGCGAGCACACGCAGCTGTCGCGTCCTGCATAACGGTGTGCAGGGCCACCGAAGAGGCGGCGTAAACCTTTTACGTCAGTCATCTCAGTGTATGACAATTGAATGCACCACTCAAGTTCTTTTCCCAACTTTGCACACTTCGGCGGCAGAACGGCCAAAACAGGATTAATGGAAACATGTAGGTCAGTCGAACCGATGTAGTCCACAGCTCGCGCTGCTACACATCGTAGTCCAACGCTGTAATCCGAGGAGCAAAAGCTTGGAATCGTCTTTCACATACGCTTCTGCTTCAATATTCTTTCAGCACAGCCATGCTTTTATTAAACCTTAGAAGGACATCAGTAGCAAAAACGTGTTATTTTAGGAATTACGCGAAAGTCTATAATGCACTATTTTACTTAAAATCGCAGTGTTCAGTCGCAACCATATCTACAAAGCCAGCACGGTGTTCATAAACCATTAGTACTATTATACCCCAAATGCTATTTCAAGGTTCACACAAAAAACTAATGCACCTAAAATTTCCAAAGTGAAATAAGATATATACTACTAAGTGAACGAGTTTTCACTCTGGAAATACAAATTATCATTCAAATTGAGACTTAGGATTAGAAGCTTCGACAGCTGTACTACCAACTCATCTGTTGGCTCCTATCTAATCCACTGTTGCCACGAGACAGGTTCCGACACTTTCACATGCCTAAGCCTATCCGAAAGCCGTCAATTTTTCTCGAGCCTTTCCTACTGACCCTCTCTGAGAACAAATATTGTACGTAGAGCTTCTATTAGATTCCTTGCCAATCGAAGCACATCTAAAATTGCAGTTGTCCAAGGAAGTAACCAGATAATCTTTCTTTTTATTCTTCCAACATTGCTTTTATACGTTTTTCGTTTCAGACTCTTATCCCCACTTCAGACACAATGCATCGCGTAATCCGAATGAAAGTAGGATCAGATTAGATTATTACTTCAAAGCTTCCTACCCACATGGAACTTGATCCTATGAGAGCTAAAAGCAGGGACCAATTAGTATAGACTTTAGAACACGTGTAATCTATGCTCAAGGTGTGTTCCCACACAGGCTTTCCTGTGAATATAAACAGCAGGTTAAGGAAGAGGAAGAAAAGATAAAGAATAGTCAGTGAAGAAAATATGAGAATGGAAAGAAAAATTGGAACAACGGTACAAGTCCCTAAAGCGAAGCTACGAGTGAGCTGAGGTAACCTATCAGTGCCCTCTCTGGGACGCCACTAACCATAGCACAGGATAAACAAGCCTAACTTACCTAACCCTATCCTATTGCCTATCATACGCCCTTTGAGATGATTCAATTCGTCAAAATTGACTGCTCACCGATAGCAGCAAGATACATCATAAAAAATATAAATGCATTTAAACGAAACCATGCAGCAGCAAAGGATTTTCCACTGTAATTTTAGATACTTGATTACATAGGATGGTAAACAGAAATGAACCACTGTGATGGACAATAAAATTAATTTTCACTCATATACTACATCGGAAACTGAAAAAATTTCGTCGACTAGATATTTTATGATAAAAATTCAGCTGTTGCATCGACGGCAGTTTTAGAGCCGCTCCTGTTACTACTTGATGACGTTTGAAGGAGAATGTATTTCTCTCCTCCAATTTTGACTTGGTCCTCAAACAGTTCCCTCAAATCTACTCTAAATAAAAACTCTGATTATCTATAACGAATCTCTCCTTAGTATCCCGCACGCCAAGGTATAATTGCCAGGCACATATCACCATAACCCACCGGAAACCTCAAGAAACAAGGGGCATTTGACCAAGTTCTCCAGTATTAGCCAACTGAAATAGCTTCAGGTCTTCAGTGATGACTGGCCGCAATTGGTAGCGAGGAACGCGTAGCACAGACGACCGACCTGATAAAGGTCGGTCGTCCGAGTCGTGTCAACTTTGAACTGGTTGCAGCGGAGTACCGTAAGCAGGCAATAACTACCCAGTGATGGACTTGCTTTATGATCTCTTAACACGATCACTTTCAACATTAAGTATATAAATCGTATCGAAATAATTAAATGAAGCTTTTTACTCGAAATAGATCGGTTTAAAGTTCAAACTAGGCTCATTTTTTATGATTGGCTTAATTCAATCAAGGCAGGATAACTTACGCTTAACATAAGTTAAGAACTTTAAAATATAATGCAAGTACAAATCGCAACAATTAAAGAAAATTTCCATAACATCAAGATGAAATAATGAAAACAAAAACTCGCTTGTACCTGATGCTGTAATGTCTCCCATGGTAGCAATGAACTACCAATGAACAAGCAGCATTTTAACATGCATAAAATGTTGAAGTTATTTGTATCAGAAGAGAGTGTCTCATTCCAGTAACATAGCACCATCAAGTCGACCCGCAGTCACACTTGTTCCAGCTACCTCTCAACCTTCCACTCAGCTCCGGTAACAAAATAAGAGCGTAATATTAAGGAAATTTAACGTTTCATATCGTGATAACACATGTAACTGAAAAATAAAAATACATTGAATTTGAATTCGCTGAAACTTCGAATTAGTTCAAATGAACCAACGGATACAAAATGTATCATTTTTTAAAATTCGATAAACTTAATCGGGTTAGGGACTGTGTACTCATGAAAATCAGTACAGAATAAAATCATAAATACCAACACAACACCGACCGAAGAGAATGTGAAACACTGCTTAGACACGCGAACTACAGCGCAGGGCACACCCACTGAACGGGAAATTTTCACTTAGCCCCAAGTTCGAGCCAAGCCCGAGAGACAGAACAAGACAAGACGAGTACAACGCAAGACAAACCACTTCTCGCATCCAAATCAAACTTACACCTACGTCGTTTTATTCATCCATAACAGTCTACCGGATAAGTTTCACTATTTTAGTATCTAAAATTAAAACACGAAGTTATACTAGATATGGGGGCAGCTGGTATTCTTTAATACCGGGTTGTACAAAAATTTCCGCGTGTTGGCCAGAATCTGAACATCAAAAACTCAGCACGAATTTATGATTGGTCGTAGGGCCGGAGAACACCGCTCCAGCACACTGAATAGGGGATGAATGTACATTTACAACTTCTCGTACGGATCATGTCTNCTTACCAAATGAAACTAATCGACATTCCTGTGAAGTAAATGTATAAATATATTATTTATGGGCAATTTTGTTTTCAAATTTCCTCCTTTTAAACACACAGAACAGCTAGTATCCCAAAAACCAATTTTTCCAAAGCAACATAGAGACGAAAGTGTTTAGTTTACCACTTTCTGGTAGATGTAAAACTTCGTATCTCTTTCTGTAACATCTTGTATGCATATTAACATTACATAAAACCAATACATATACAATCCCTAACCTAACATCTACGGAATGCATATGAAAATAGTAAACATTAACCTTCTCCGCGCTGAAACTACAGAAGTGACTTTTTCACAGGACAAGGGAACTTCTTAGTTCTAACTTTCCACCCATACGAGCTTCAACTAAAGATCTTTCTCAACGCCGCGTTGGTGTTGTTAATTGTTACATTGCCGTTTCACTGTGTATTACGTCATAGGAAATTCTATGCTGGTCGTCCTAGAGTATATATTAACCACAAACTAACTCTATGGAATTCAAAATTTGAAATCTCTATCAAAACCAGGTACAATTGATCGAAGTCACTTACCCACTCTCGACAATCCACAGCTCTGATGACAATGCCTTAGTGTTCAGTATCTTGAATGAATGGAAGAAACGTCAACATCAGTGTCACGAATTCAATGCCGTAAATTTAACACTCGAAGTTTAATTCACGTTGTTAGAAAAGTGAAGCGTGTGCCAGAAACGGGCAATTATATTTATAGCCCAATAACGAAGCAGCCGGTACGAATCTAACGGGACCAGTGAGTCAAGGAGACGCGGCTGCAACATACACCTCACCCTACGACAGTTACCTTGATACTGGAGCTTCAACTCCATTGAAGCGCTGTGGTCAAGATAATGTAAGTCAACGATGAACATGCAACGCGCGCGATCTATTGCACATAAATAAACTGCATATGGGTCTATGTTTTGGGTGAATAAAGAACTCAATCTATGAGAAATATTTAGCTCAAAATTTATATCAATTGAAAAAAAACTATAGCAGCTTTTGCTCGTCGTGGGATGGTGAATGCTCCAATTTACCTCGGAATAGTTTATTAATTTATTAATTTGTATTAATAATAATTAAAATCTTTATTGGTATATCAAATGATAAAAATTGCATAATATAATATTCAATTTGGTGACCAATATTAAGCTTGTATATAAGTTTTGAAGCAAGTGAAAATACGTCACACTTGTCAAGCGATTACCAATACAACCTAAAAGCAAACTAGCAACGAATCAGCGATGCTCTACCTAAGATGTGATGTCACAATGCAATTCATACTCGGTGAATTTGCTCCATCAAGCTTCAACGAATCAAACATTGAGGGAAAAAGAATTTGCTATCAAAATGAATGCATATTTGAGTAATTTGATTTAATATTTCAGTGTGCACGTTCTATATCTTCTTTTTCTGTTTGAGTAATTGTATAGTTTCAATTATATTTGATTCACCGTTGAACTATTTTCGAAATGAATGAGGCCTTACGATTATATCATTCGAAATTCAACCGAATAGTCTTCAAGCTTTCCAACGCGTGAAAAATAGAATCAGACTTTCATCGTTAGCCTGAGCGATGTACTTAAACTTTCACTGCTTGCCTTGTGCAATTCTATTGATTTTTTCATAGCACGTTGCTCTAAACGAAATTCTGGTTTTTTAGTATTTTACGCCAATACTTCTTGAAATCTCTGCAAGCTGCTCTCTGCGGTGCGAGTCTGAGGAACAAAAACAACTCATTACTTCGAAAGCAACATCAGCGATCAATTTTATGCGGGATTTTATGGTCCGATCTTTAAGAATCTCTGACAGGACTCGCGGTGAGGAACGCTGGAGCTCTTGGACGAGCGAGTAGCCTGCTGACCTACTGGCCTGTGGACTGCTCGTTGCTGGCCTGTGGACTGCTCGTTGCTGGCCTGTGGACTGCTAAATTTATGGTCTCTATTTACTTGCAAACGTTACACTTCTGCGAAAGAAGTTGTGAAGCTTATTTTTTCGATATCCATTTTGCATTAACAAACGGCAAAGTATCTCACCATTTCATACATTATCACGTAGTTATGTAGACGCTGAGCTGATTAGTGAGGTCTACAAATTTTGTTTTGATTCATCCTGCGATGCGTGGCGTTAAGCGCTATGAAATTTTTCGAACTGAACCTTCTTGTTAAAAAGTCATCATAACATGCTCGAAGTCATCAAAAATTCTGCACCACCTGGGAAGCAAAGAGAGGCAAGGCTACACCAATGTTCGAAGTCAAACCGTTAGGCGGTCGGTGACGCCTGTCGTCACGGCGTATGAGCCTTCGTGAAGGAAGAGCGCGCCTACAGACGAACACACTCGCACGTGTCACAATTCCAGCAACCCGTCACAGCTGACCACCGACAACGATGCACCATTTTATTTTACTCCCCGTCTTTGTACACATAACATAGTATCATAACATACATAATATAGTACCATAACATAGTACCATAACATAGTACCATAACATAGTACTATAACATAGTACCATAACATAGTTCTTGTACACATAACATAGTACCATAACATAGTCCTTGTACACATAACATAGCACCAATTACATCGTTTCCTCGATATGCTCTTTCTGAGTTGACAGTATATTTGATGTCTGTCTACATACACTACGTGCGTATAATATATAAGTTGAGGGTATATATGTTGTACATAATTCATAATGAATGTACATATAATGCGTAATATATGTGTGTGTATATATGTAAAGTACGTAAATTAGCTTACGGTTTTTCAAAGAAAGTTTTTATTGTTTTTTATGTACGTTATTTCCATCGTCATTGTTGTTCTTATTGTATGATATGTATTTCAAATAGAACAGTTGGAAACGTCTATACACGTACGAGTATGACACATTTAACCCCTTAAAAGATTATCCCGAGAATTCCCCTCGGTGCAGTGGCTGCAATCACTCGGCCACTGTCGATTGCACGGACCGTGTGAACGCAGCGCAGACCACCACCGAGGTGACCGTTGCTTGATTTGAACTACCAGGTCTTAGAGGTCGTAATGCGGCCGTCTGTTCAGACTAATTTAGAAGAAAGGCCTCTGTTCCAGAAGGGTTCCAGTTCACCAGCCCCCGCGTCCCATTTCCACCCTCACCATTCGGAGGGTATCCCTGATACCGACAGCGCGTCGGGTTTTCTTGCGTGGAGTATCCCTGATACCGACAGCGCATCGGGTTTTCTTGTGTTTGCCGTATCCTCTTGGGATGTGTACCAAAGATAATTAACCATTAATGCCGAGTGTCAG
The DNA here is from genome assembly GCA_014899125.1 of Orchestia grillus. Taxonomy (NCBI): domain Eukaryota; kingdom Metazoa; phylum Arthropoda; class Malacostraca; order Amphipoda; family Talitridae; genus Orchestia; species Orchestia grillus. Next base: position 12,499 of record VOMN01027657.1, on the reverse strand, counting down.
GTATAGTTGCCCAGTTAGGGACTGCTCCTTGTAGAGTTATTTATATTTTAATAGACTTAAATTCACTTGAAATCCTAGATGTTTAGTTAATATTGTAATAGATCTCCATTCACTATAATGTTTCGAAAATTAGATCGAATGAAAATGATCGATAGAAACTTTTACTGCTTAACTTCTTGACGAAAAATTTCTTGACCCAGAGACCGAACACAAAAGCAAAAAGAAGTTCCTCCCGCAAGCTTGGTCCGCCACACCGAACATAAATGTTATTTCCCTGGTAGATTATTGGCCCCAATAAGGGCATTTCAAAAGAGGTCATTCTGTATCAGGAAAACATATTTTGATAAGGATGGTGAATCAGAATGTCGCTGAAAATGTTAATGGAGTTAGTAGAAGCTCATGTATTCTGAAACCATTTATTAAGTTCGTCGCATATTCATATTAAAAATATTCATATTATTCATATCCATATTAAAATATTTGGATGAAATGTATTTTACAAAATCGGCGGCAAATTTGAACTTTTCTGTCAGTGAAGTGGGTTGAGTTACCTAGTCTCTCACAGGAGGTCTGCACACTCGGGCTCCGCGTAGATCAGTTCCAGCGAACGACCGCACAGAGGGTGTCAACCAGAGTAAACAACGAGCACGGAAATTTTGTCATAAGAAGAACATAGCGTTGTGAAAAACAGATAAGATAGTGAAGTTGTTTGCTGGAACCGGTCTAGCGCTCTACAGGAGAGGAGACTTCATATAATTCAGTTTCCAAATTTTGCCAATAAATTTACGGAATAATTATTTCACTTTGGAATACTTTCTTGGCTTGTTGGGCAGGCAAAAGACGCAATGCTCCTCGCCACCAACGACGAATGTTACAGTGCCAATCACCACTAGTGATCATCTAAAGTCATGGTCCACCCATAGTAATTTATTCACACCTGACCTTTCAGGAGGCTTAGGATAAAAAGAACCTTTATTAATTACAACACGTGTGCTCGTGCGGCTGCCACTCACAATCAGTATCGCGGCTGTAGCCAGTGGCGAATGCAAGAAATAATGTAGGGGGCAATGGTAAAAAATGGGTTAAAAAATCAGTGGATGTGATGGCGGTTGTTCGCTTGTAAGCCGCAGCTTGGAGCAATTGTCGTTCAGAGGAGTCCCCAAAATTTCCACCCGCGGAATGTTTTTAAAATTCAGGATGACCGTTTTCTTGAGCCCTGAATTGTATCAGACTTCCGTCCACCTACTTTTTCTTGTATCTACATACGAAGTGCGATGAGCATTACGCTGTTAAGCAAGAACAAGAAACATTTCAAATTGTACGTCGGACATGTAAAACGAACGGACCGTACTGTTCAGTGTTCACCATGAAGGTGAACAGATGAACGAGTGGGTTGAGTGAGGTCTCTCACTATGACAGCTGACTCCACGATGCTGGGAGTACCGTGCCGGGCTGCTGCGGCGCGCCTGTAGCAGAAGACAATTTTGAAATTTTACGTACTGCCTCTAATGATTTAGATCTAGAAAATTTAGAATCCTTATACATAGCCAAAGATAAGCTTGTTTTAAATATTACAAGTAACCCATTTCCTTTACAAGTTTTTGCATGAATTTTTAGAGGTATAATTTTTCTGTCTTTTGTCGTCTTGGTCGTCTTTTGATATTTTATTAGAAATTTTTGCAGAATTGACTTACCGAGGATAGAGCTGGTCTCCGAAACGCTTAGACTTGACTTACTGTGTTTTTAATTTCTGTGGCATTTAGTCCCGTTGCTGATTAAGCCTCTGTCATAATCACAAAAGAAAGAAAAATGCTTTCACTGCGTGCGGTTGTGTTCGCCTTCAAGTTTCTGATGAACAAGTATTAATATTGTTGGATGTTATGTTACAAATACTTCTTTGCCCCCTGTTTTATTATTTTCGCTGTTGTTTGAAGATTTTCAAATAAATTCTTGTTCGCTAAACATTAGCTAATGTGTTCGATTATCTTACGCCTTTGCTTATGTAGGACTCACAATTTTCCAAGGTTTTCCGTTAAACGCTAAATAGCGAAAAATGTAAATTATTTGGTGCGTTGCGAATACATACTTATTTAACCCACTGTAAATTTCTGAAAGACCTGCTTATTTGCCGTACCTCGTGATTTGGACGATCAAAGTCAAAATTCTACCGTAAGCGCTGTAGAGGAAGGGTTGAAGTTCACGCGATTACATCCCTTATACTCTAAATGGAATTTCGCATCTTGTTTCGAGCATAGATCATGAAGTATTGAATGAAATAGTGATTGCGAGGTACTGACAAGATTGTGCTTCAAAGGATCAAATTTCGTGCTGATGCGCCCGAGGTTTGCTTCACTTTGACTTGAAAATAAGTACAGGTATTTAGGACACTTTACGCATTAAGCGATTCTTTTGATTTTTCGTCGACATAAACTTACCTCACCCAAGAACGTATAATTTTTATCCGAGGTCTTGATGAACAACATTCCTTATTGTTTCTTGAGACACCTGGAGATCTTCGGCAAGATGCCCCATTGACTTCACAGGACTTTCGTCGACCATGCGATGCACTCTTCTGACAAACTCAGGTGTTCTGAGTGAGTCAGAGCGTTGACAATGCTGTTTTCCCTTGCTCATGGCCAATTCATCTCCATTGTTTTCATTCGGATCCTTTCTAACTTTGCAAACGAAAAATCTGGCGACTTTTAGAAATCTTGTAATTTTTTAATTATTTTGTTACGCTTATATAGACACTATTACAGCGTGTCTTTTAATTTCATTAGTTATAGTATTATCTGTCATGGGATCTCCTGAAATAAAAAAGTACATTAATTATTATCTGGTTAGTTTAAATTACAAAAATCTACGTGTCATCAAATACGTTACGCACCCTGTATATTTTCCGTGGGTCCCTACCATGCCCACGAAATTTGTCATGGTCGAGAACGTTGGTTTTTTGTTAAGATCTGGAGGCAGGCCGGCTGATCAGAGGTCGATAACGGAAAGAGTCAATCACTTGAAACAAAGAATGGACGTAAAGCGCTGTGAAATATTCGAGCCTAATACGTGACCTACCAATAACCAGCACGGATAACCTCCGTCCGGCCGAACCTTAGGAGCGAGATCATTTTTAACTTTTAACTCGGAAATAAATGCGTGAATGACCTCAAAAAAGTAAAAGAATTCCATTTTCACGGATTTAAATTCTCGATGTTTATTAATTAATATATGCCGAACGATATACTCGTTCACTCGTGCACACTATCGTATCTCAAATTATCGGGTAAATTACAACAGAACGAAGTAATTTTCGCAAGATTTAAAGAATCAACCGCTGCATTTATGCCCATTACTAGGTATAGATTCTGCCTCTCCGATGTTTCATGTATAGAAAAAAATTTGAAGACACAATCATTGTTTCACATCGGGTACTAAAAGTGTTGCTTCATCGGTAGTTCTCGACCTCAACCATTATCTTTCTTAATTAAGCGCCATGTTACTGTCCATCGAGAGTGAGAGACACCTCATCTGTTGGCGTCGAATATCTCTATCTATGTGGTTCGCTCTCGCGCTCTCCGCGCGTACCCAGAAAGAACTCTCCATTTCCCAGCGATGGCACAGCTCACTTCGAACAATCAGGAAGAGCATGTTTCTGATTCTATCGTTCGATGTTATGGAAATTCGTTCATTGCTTCTTCCTGCCCAGCACTGTGAGTTTGCCATAAGATAAGATTTGAGGTCACTTCTTACAAAAAAAGTCGGCAGTTGTTTTTCAAAAAGATGATCAATTTCTCCAATGAAGAAATTGGAGTAGGTTGATGATCGAGAGAATTCAATTGCAAAAATAACTGTGCGTGATATGTAAAAACACAAATTAATTTAACGACATGTAGGCCATTCTCATTTTGAATCGTGTGATCTTTTTGAAGAAGAATCATTTAAATGAAAGTTAGATACGATGACAAAACGTGAGAAATGAGTCAAGGAAGTCAACTTTGAAAATGTTTTGACTTTTAACTCCATCATAAGCCCGTGATCTCAAAAGAAAAAGTCGCTCGCCTTGGAAAATATATCTACAAAGGTCTAAACATACGTAATCTTACTCATTTTTTCAAATATTTAATAGAGGCCCACACATTCTTAGACGGTTGATGATAGAGGAGTGGAACTCCGAAACGAATTTAAGTCGGCGTGAAAAATTTAAGTCAACTTTCTTTTTGAATTCCCGTTGAGAAGAATATCTTAAAGAATTGGAGTGTTTGGATTTTTCTTTGAAATTCGGTACTTCAATCACATAACATGCAATCAACTTTATGATGACGTTGAAATTTTGATCGCTTTAAAATTTACAAGAATTAAAAAGGGAAACAATAATCGTTTAAAACTGTAAATTTGTTTCAAGCGAACTCTATTTCCATGTCGGTTCAAAGAGTAATTTTGAGCCTGAATCTCCTTTGAGTGAGAGGCGCACAAGATTTTTCTGATTTGCAGAGGTGTTTCAAAATAATGAAAACTGACGGAAAAAATTTCATATGCACCAAATGAGACGTAATTGATAAGTTACTGTCCATTTAAAAACAAAATGTAATACTTTGATCTGATTTTGAGTGGTGCTAATTTTTAACTTTGTAACTTTTCATTGTTTTCAATAACACCTGCCCGATGTACCGACAGCAAAGACTCAGGATGGACAAGCTAAACATATTGACCCTGTTTCCCAAGATGAAGACATGCCCTAAAATACAAACTAATGTTTAATAAAACCCTGTTTTTTATCCCCCGTATAGCAGAAGCAACAGAGTCGCATACATTACAGCTCGAATATCGAACTTTTGATGAAGTTGATGTATTTAAATTGATGTATTTAATATTTCAGCGATGTGATGTTGAAGTATTTATAGTCCTGAACAGTGATATAATCGTACTAAACGTGCTATTTTAAAGATATGGAGTTTAAAGTTTAGGAATATCAATGTATTCTTGAAAAGTACGTATCCAAAGATACCCCTCAGGCGAGCGTAGGAGAGGCCGTAGGCAATAGGGTTAGGATAGTTATGCTTTGGGGACTGGCGTCCCCAGGGGAGAACTGTTAGGTTACCTCAACTATGGCTAGGTTTCTGGGACTATTATCTTTCCTGCCCACTTTACTTTTTTTTCATTTTCATGGCTTTTGTCGCTGATTATTCATTACATTTTCTTCCTCTTTCTTCTTAACTTGCTATTTCTATTCCCAAGGGATCCAGTGCAGGAACACACCTTGTACGTAGATTCACCGTGTTCCAAAGCCTTTTCTTTAGGGCTCCTTCTTTCTCGACGCGAGATAGTCCGAGTTACTATAGCGCTGCTTTTCTTACTACTACTTTACTACTACTACTATGACCCAAAGATAGGCAAGACGTTTTCGGGTCAAATTAAACATTATTTACCACAAATTGATGCAACACATATGAAATTTGTATCCAACATATTTTCCCTGATACCATAACATCAAAGCTGGTCATTTAATATCAGGAAAAATATTTCAATATCAATGGCTCAAGAGAAATTCTCTGAAAATGTTTATGGAATAAATGAAAAAACATTTCCTGTCGAACCATTTACTCGCAGTTTACAGACTATGCATAAGTAGGGTTACATTAAAATCCTAGGCTGTGACCTATTGCTAGAATGCTGTATATGCCGGTCGAGAGTCCATTTTAACGATCGGTCAACGATGAAAATTTTTGTAAATATTTGGTTTTGATAATGCAGCAATTTTATCACACAAAATGTGTCGGATACCTCATGGTGATACTAAAATATAACAATAATTTGATTTAAGTGTGAAAAATTCAACCACAATTGCGAACTTTTTTCTGTGAGTGAAATGGGGCCTGGAAGTGAGTCTCTCCAATTACTGCACAGTCGCCGCCCGCACATAGAGCGCTAGATCGGTTCCAACAAACTGCACTTCAATCGTCCCCGCATTGAGCACCGGATATGTTTCAGCTAACAAACTCTCTACAGCCGTTCCAAACACAGAGCTATATCAACCAAAGCAAGCATTAAGTAGCCCGAAAAATAATTGTCATAAGAAGCCAATTGAGCGTGTTATAAGAAGCAAATAAGAAAATAGCGTGGTTGTTTGCTGGAAATGATCTAGTAGTCAACTGCCACATATCACTTTTAAAAATTTGTGAACAAAATTACTGACTAATTGTCTCACTTTCGAATACTTTCATGTCTTGTCAGAAAGGCCAAAGACACGAGACCCATTGGCAGAAATTTTTGGTAAACGATGGATTTTACAGTGAAAATTACCGTTAGTGGTCATCTGAAATCCTTGTGCCGTTGCCCCTCACAGTCAATATCACGACTCTAGTGATAATAATCAATAATAATTGCTCTCACGACACAGTACCATAATAAAGCGCCGCAATTCCAGAGCACCTAATTACCGAAATTTCTGAATCACGAGATTTTCTTGAGACCATAAATAGTAATTTACCAATGCGTACCCTCCCTCACCAATTGGCTAAGGGCTTAAGTTACACCACTTTTTTACTCACTTGTAATTAACGTTTGCCATTCGTGAATTGGGAGCTCTGTATACTGTCCTGTACATCAAAACACGGTTTGGAAAGCTCCCCTGCAGTGGGAAGATGGCGCTAACTCGGGGAGAAATGCCGAACTCTACAACCTGCGCTGAGGATTTCATATATAATGCCGGGTACAATGTGAAAATTAAGAGTGATAGGTTCTATAATACAATTGCTTCAGTTGATGAATAATATTCAACAATTCATCACTCTGCGAAAACAAATTGTCTACAACGCAAGGAGATCATAAACTATTCCGCAGAGATCAGTCTATTCATATTGAATGAAAGAGGGGAATCACAATTAATAGATCACGTCAGCGTCCCATAACTGTCCCATATTGAACAGCAAATTTTTGAACTCAGCTAACATAAAGACGGTAAATTTGTTCCCCCGCTTCGGAGATCATGAAAAATTGTTTATTCCGTAATCGCTTCATTCCACAATTCCGCATCAGATCATCAATTCTCGTCACCATTACACCTTCATCTTCAAAACGCATAAATTTTTCGAAACATTAATTCGACGATTATGTCACGTCAATTGATTTTCTCTGCCTCAGCGTCTTACTAACGCCGGTAGTGTATCCGGATTTTTTTTTATAAAAAACCTCTGCCTGCCTGTTTACTGCACCTGAGACGATTTGTGGTTTGTGGGATAAAAGTCAAAATTTGACCCTGACTATAGAGGGAGGAGGTTCGGATTCCTTTTGATCAAAGCCACTACTTGCCATGCAGAATTGAGTTAGTTGTTTTCCGCGTGAAGCCTAAAATTTTGTATGAAATGGTGATCAGAAAGCGCTGGTAAGATTGTGTTTCAAATACTCAAATTTCCTGCTCATGCGCCGATTTTTTGCTGTACTTTTTTCAAAGTATTCATATTTCAGCCAGAATACGACTCTACTCTCCATTCCTCACCGAAATTTTTTGCGATAAAGGACCTTGATTTTTTGTAAGCATCTGCGGGTGCGTGGGAGGCGGACCAAAACACGATTACAATGAAGGCAATCACTCGAAACAAAGAGTGGCTTAACAGCGCCGTGTAAAATTGAGTCAAAGATCTGACTGACAGCACCAGCAGCTCAGATGTTCTCGGTGACGGCCGTCCCGTACAATGATATAAGTTTTGTGCTTTAACTCATAAAAAACCGCATGCGTGAAACGAGGAAAAATATATTAATGGAGAATAGTTTTGCATATTTAAATTCTTAAAGTATGACAATACAGGCCAAACCATCTACTCATTCACTGGTGTTCACATGTATGTGTACGTATCTCTAATGATCATGTGTATTAACACATAATGAAATTATTTTCTTGAGAAATTTAGCAATCCCACATTTGTATCCTGCACTAGGGATTTGATTCTTCATCGGCAATGTTTAATAATAGTAAAAGAAATTTGAAAGTATAATCACAGTCCCACACAGGGTACCGTGAGCCTTACATTCTCGGTCGTTTTCGTTTGTGATTGTCTTTTTTAGGCGTTTGGTTATTGTCTGTCGACTGGGGCGACATTTTATCGGTAGACTAGTGTGTCGACTCTTAAGTTCACTATCGGGCTCTCTGGTTACACACAGATAACATTGAACACTTGTACGGAAATGACCGAGCTCACGTTCCATAATTCGAAACAGTATGTTTCTGAGTCTATCGTCTGAATTTGTAATAGTTATTTGTGGTTCTTTCTCATTTCAGCACTGCGTGTTTGATGTAAGAAACGATCTGTAGTAGCATCTTCAGAAAAAAACGGCAGTATTTTTGCAGAAACGTTCCTCAACTTTTTCATATAAGACATTGGGGTAGTTCGCAGCTCGAGGTTATATAGGAGAAAACCATTGTAAGTGATACTGAAAAAGATGAATTAATTTAATGACATTCGAGACATTTCCATTTTTAATTGTATACTCTATAAAAAAAGAATCGTTAAACGAAGAATTAAAATACTATAAAAAAGCTTGTGGCATAAGTCAACAAAGTGCTCTTTAAAAACGTTGTGACTTTCACCTCCATCATCAACGTGTGATCTTAAAAATGAAGTCATTGTCCCCGACGAAAACGTATGAAAAAGAGCTTAATACAACTAATTTAATTCAAATAAATTCAAATCAAAATGAAGAACTTCAGCCCCTAATTTGTTTTCAAATTCATAGCGTTGAAGATACCTTGATAAATTGGCCTTATTAGTGGGAATGCAGTTTTTTTTTGTGTTGTTCGAGTTTCGCTCTGTACACTGTGCAGTCCTCAGTACGCTCCCTGATGCTCAATAAGATCATTTCCATGCAGGTAGTCCCGAAGTGCTTCCTTTCAGAAAGTGAGTTCAAGCACCATATTCTTCACGGCGCAAACCCTAGATTCCCCCCTTCAATAAGGCTATTGAAACCCTATTCATTGTGCATGTACACTAGTTATGCATGGGGAAATTAAATTTCACAATTTCTTCTGAGATATTTATTTCATATTTGCCAAGCTTTCGAACAACGTCACGTCGTTCTTCATTCAGGGCAGCAAATATTAAATAAAAATCTCAGAAGAAATTTTGAAATTTAAATTCTCTAACAATGGAACCTGAGAGCCTTTCAACTTTCGTATCTTATACTAGTTATATATGTATGCAGTTTCTTTTTCAACTTCTTCGTGGTAGGAATTCATCCTGTTCCTGCAGAGTCTTATTTGCAGGTGTTGAATAAGCTGTATGCTATTAAGGCATTTCACATTATAGACTCAATTTCACAAAGCTTATTTTAATCCCGCAATGAGTTTTGTCTTTCAGTTATTTCTTATTTTTCGCATTAAAATAATTTGGATCAGTAAAAATGCAAAACAAGAATATTTTGCTAGAAAACTGGTCCAGCATGACATTTTCTTCTAAAGTGGAGACTTCACGCCCCGGAGAAAATTACTGAGGTATTGACTATTGTGTGAAGATCGTACTACCTGTCCTGACCATCCGATTCCTTAGGCCTAACGAACTGTGATGATATAAGGGCCGCGTTGGGGTGAGGGCGTCAGTTTGAGGCGAGCGTTCCTGGAGAGTGGAATTGAGTGCAGCGAAGAAACTTTAGGACCTGACAACTACAGTGAAGTGGACTTAGAACGAGAAACATTTTCAAAGACTTTCTAACCATTCGATATAAATCGTGCATTTTGTGTGTTGCGACTCGGCGGTAACTTCTTAGTCTTTGACCTTTGTCTTACAGTTTTATTTCTAAGTTTTAGACGAACTTGCACATCACAGATTCATTTAATATCATAGCTTGCCCTTTCGTTCAAAAAATCCTTTTCCCCAAAGGTTTCATTAAAGCCCTGTCCCGAAGGCTGGTGTAGGTCACGTTCGCCAAAATGAGAAAAGTGAATGCGAACCGACACGAGTACTTGGATACGCAGACTCAGGCGCGCATCTACGGGACATACTGGTGTTCTGATGCACCCCGTTTGAATTTTTCCGGTTTCGGTGCCACTGAGGAAGGTGCAAGACCAGGGTTTGACCTTTTACATCGTCGGAAATACTACTTCTTGGCAAGGGGAATAAAACCGTGGGGGTCAGAGCTGCGCGAAGACTTCAATAGAATGTTGGCAGCCGTCAACGACATTCAATTAGTGTCACCGAATTCGCCATTCGATCAAAAATTTTTAGTGAGAGCGTTTGTGTCGCTTGCTTTCATGATGAAAAGGTTTGTGCCTCAGGTGACTGAACTTGAGGAACATTGGGAAGAGTTTGACACTGAATTAAAAAAATTTGAAAGCGGTGTTAACGCCTTACTGCATTTTGTCGATGAAGAAAATTTACCACCGACTTCCGCCATATACGTGGATTTTAAGGAAGACATGAAAAGTTTGAAAATGAACATCTCCACACTTGAACAATGGTATAACTATTGTAGTTTCATGGTAGGAAAGTCTCCCCGCTTCTCAAAAATAACATATCTGGCTGATTTTCTCCCAAAGTCAGAGACACCGGAGATGTGCTCTATTTGTATGGAGAAACCATTATCAGAGCATAAGAACTTCGCTATACTTTCAAACTGTACGCATGTATTTTGCGCGACCTGTTTAAGAAAATGGTTTACAACTAGGTGAGTACTACTTTACTTCATAAAGAAATGAATTTTTTCTTACTTTTCTGAGTCCTTATTTGTGACATTTCCTTCTGAGTTTCATAAAAATCGTCATATTATGATGACAAATATCAAGCGAAATCGATGCAGAAAATGGTTTTTCTGTCGTCGAAAGTTAATGAGAAGTTTCTGCATGTTTTCATGTGATTTTATGCAGCTTTTTAAATGAATTTCGTAATATCTTTTATTAATTATGTGTGAAATAAATTTTAGTTTTTACCTGAACAGTATGGCTTGACTGCAGGTGTGTGTAATGAGGCCCGAATCAGAAGCTCTCCGACCTCCTTGTATCCCCCTCCTAGCCATTTAATAATTTTTTAATTGAGTACATGGTTTTTTTTCGTAATATTAAACAACCATACATCTATTAAAAGTTGGGAATTGCTAATCCATGATGCATACGTGATATTAGTTTCATTTATGGCAGAAGACTTAATGGCTGTTGAGTGGTAAATTTTGCTGAAGAATCATTTTACTTCACGCGGCAGTTAGCGTGACACTTGATGATCCGATAACATAACATGTCGTAAATTTTATGCTCCCATTGAACATATGGTTCCTCACATTTTCATGAAATAATTTCGCTGAGAATGACAGTTTCAAACTAGAAGTTTATTTTCAGCGACCTCTATTTTTGTGTCGGTTCAAAAACCAATTTTTCCTCTGGGACTCTCAAGAGCGTGTGACACTCAAAATTCTTGAGATATTCCAGATTTTTATTGATACAACGTTTGATGCCAACTCTCCAGAAGCCAGAAGTGAAGTAAAAAAAGTCAATACAATTATTTATAATTTTCGCAATGCATCATATTAGAAGTAGCTAATAAGTTAGGGTCCAATTAAATTTCATAGCGAACAGAGCCACTTTCAAAACATACGCTAAGAAAACAAATCAAGTAAGCTCATAGGATAAAAAATTAGTCACATGCTACTATTACGATGTAAGACCTTCCTCCACGAGCGCGAATAATGGCGGTAATTCTACGCAGCATTGAGTCACAAGTGTCCCAATCTACACCACCTGGTCGATTTTAAGCCCCTCTATCACCAACTGATGAAGTACGACGTCTAACTTGTCGTTCTAGGCGGACCCACGAATTTTCTATTGGGCTCATGCATAGAGACTTAGGTGGCCAATCTAATTGCCTGGCATATCCTCAAAGACTGCCATGCCAATTAAAGTTTTAGCCCGATGCACCCAGCAGTTGTGATCCTCGAAAGGAGCTCAGAAAACAATAGGCGACTAATTTTTTGTCCGAGGAGCCGATATAGGTGATCGAATTTCTGCGCTAATTTCTAACCTTGCGTAACTTTTCTTCTTTGTTTTCAGAGACACCTGCCCGATGTGCCGACAGCAAGGCTTCTGGATGGATAAGCAGTACGTTTTGAAGCTCTTCCCGAAGATCAAGAGATTGACCCGCAATAATAAGAAGTAAGGCGTAGTTAAATCCCGCTTTTGTTCTCTTTGTACAATAGCAGCAGCGGTAGCGTCCCATACCCAGTAGCTCGTTTCTGTAGTGAGACGTCGAAATATTTAAAATTCTAAACACTGATGTAGCATACCGAAACGTGCATTTTCCAAAGTATGAAATTTAAATGGCTCCATGGCGTACTGGTTAGCATGATAGCCTTGCAGCTGTGAAATTAAAGTTCGACTCCCGGCTCAGGGACTGATTTTCATGTAACCACGGAGTACTTCCCTTGGAAAAGGAAGCTTAACCACACATTTCTCACATCCCTCACTCGTCAATAGTTATAAAGAAAGAAAGAAAGAAAGAAAAATCGTTTATTCAGATATCATTCACAT
>VOMN01027655.1:0-50852 GCA_014899125.1 Orchestia grillus | reverse complement strand
ACACAACCAGCACACGCACACAACACAACCAGCACACGCACACAACACAACCAGCACACGCACACAACACCATCTCGTGCTCCCAGCATATCGGCCGGCAGTGGCAACCGCGAGCCCAGAATTCAAAAGTACTCCCTTCTCAGTCTGTCATTTATTATACAAAAGAAGTGTCTCATAAATGAAAATTGAAAATTATATTATACGGTGCCAATTGAATACAATTAAACGGTTTTAAATTTAAAACCATCGATACTATTGTAATCATTCCAGAACCAGGTCATCCATACAGACTCGAAAATTGCACGCTATTGAAGTTCGATCAACGGCACGGTCCTTCCACGCGGACTAATTTGTTAATTTAATACCAAATAAGTGGGGCGTACTTAATTCCCCATTGCAATAATCAATTCATCAGAGAGAATAATTAACCGAGTGGACAATGAGCCTCAACTGACGGCTGCAGTAGCGACAATCAAACGAGGCCATTCAAATAAAATGGCCCCTCATTGCGAGGCATGCTTCTCACCAGCAGCGTGCGCAACATCAACGGGATTTAAACGCCCACCGTAATGCTGATAAGCGCTTTAGTGGTGCGAACTGTACTGCTGAATGCGTACTGTAGTGACTATAATATTGATACTACCCTTTAGTAACATATACAGTACACTCCATACAGTATTGATCCGCGATTTCCCCGCCTGAATTTGGCAGGTAGGTGTACGAGTATAATAGAGACTCCATACAATTTTAAGTACCATAACGACAACAGCAAATATATACATACTTACTATCATAACAGCGAGAGTTTCCAAGTAATAGTAGAGTGAACTGACCGCGTACACTAGGTGGTCCATAGACAGCGCACAGATCGTAATTTCATACCCTGCTGAACCAGCAGCATAACATGTACACTTCAAGGGTTTCACACAATTCACGGCTTCTTATCAAACAATAGAGATTAGTGAGCGTGCTTGCGTGCGAACACTTTCCCCTGGTCTCGACAAGCGCGTCTGCAGCAGCTGCGCTCGGACGCGTCTCGTCCTTCAGAGACGCGCACCAGACGCTCATCCTGCGCTGATTTCTATTTGAATACGAACGGCTACCAGACCGCGGCTGAAAATCTACTAAGCTAACGACCAGACCCCGCCGCTTATTGATAGAAACGTAGATACGACGGCTACCAGACCGCGGCTGAAAATCTACTAAGCTAACGACCAGATCCCGCCGCTTATTGATAGAAATTAAAGCACACGGGATGTAGGTGCTACATAAGGAGCGTCACTTAGGTTATCAAAACACATGTCATTTAACTATTAGCGGCATGTCCTGCTATTGTTAGTATACGCTTTATTTATGAGCAGGTATTATTAGTTTCCAGGAAGTAAGGGCACCAATTTAGAACTAACTCAGGAAGTCTCAATTCGACCCGAGGCACTGCCGTTATGAGAATTTTGTACTGTTACAGGTAAAATCAGAAGCGCAGAAAAAAGTCAAATGTAGCAGGGAACTGCACAATGATCACGAAGATGCAAAAAATAGAAGCAAAGAAAACCGATGTAAATTGCAGAGAAACATTATGCATTAACCATATTAATTTCATTCCACATTTGTGTAGCGTTCTTATCAACAATGGTGACTATGGGGAGCTCGGCCAAACCTTCATTCATGGAGCGCCAAACGAGTAAAAATTCGTAATCCCTAGGCTACCAGAACCGGTACTCGCGCAACAAGAACTATAAATCCAAAAAACTGAAACTGGCATGAGAAAAAGGAGAACAGACACTACGTCAGTTTGGCCAGAGCTGACGAATCAATTGGTGACCCCATGGAGAGAGAGAAATTAAACAAGCTGCCTTCTTATTTCACTAAAACTGTAAATGGACGGTTACTATCAACGAACACAATGACAACTTTGCTACTGTTACTTCAATGATACTAAGCCTCCAGGCACCATCACTCAACTAGCACACAGCCTACCTACTCCAACAGCACTAAGTCCTTACACTCCAACAGAACACAGCCTACCTACTCCAACAGCACTAAGCCCTTACACACCAACAGAACACAGCCTACCTACTCCAACAGCACTAAGCCCTTGCACACTAACAGAACATAGCCCACCTACTCCAACAGAACTAAGCCTACAGACACCAACACTAGACAATCCCCCCATCGGAGGGTGCTGCTGACGTCTTCGTATGTCACCAGGTAACACTCCTGGTAACGCTCGAGTCTGAGGCACCCGGACGTTACAATATACCATCGCTTGAACCCCTCCTCCTAAAGGACAATGTACGTAGATATTATACAAATTTTGTACCGAGTTTTTCCACGGTGAGATACCCTAGCTTCACCAGAGTGAACATAAGAAATAGAAGAGAAATAAATGTACAAAATGGCCAGGAACAGAACCAATGCTCAGACTACTTATAGCCAAACAATTCAATAAATGAAGAGATGTTCAACACTACAATTTTTGACCCAGAAAATACAAACGGTGCCGAACTCCACGATGATTATCAGAATTCAAGAGGAGCGTCAAGTGCGGAAAGGACAATAAAGAAACGACACTTGTCACTGAATTCACTCCTGCCCTTGACAGCAATAAAAGAACATATTCATTGCACACTCGGAGTCACAACACTCCCTCCAGTGGGTGAGGAACGAATGTGCAGACATATTTTAAACTTCCGCTGGTAACTTGGGTTAATGTCATCAATGTCGTCCTTTATAACACACCCAAGGTAAATCGCGTGAGATAGCACGCAAGATTAAGCATTTCACTAATACGCCAAGTTAGAATGTAGCAGAGTAACAAACTATGCTAGTGGATACTAGAAAGATACATCACAACTATATGAATATGAGATTTACCTTGACACAGTTAAGAGGTATTTAATGTTTCACACATAAAAATTTCACAACATTTTAGAAATCATCAGAAAACATAGGCTAAATTATTAATTATAAAATTTTCGAACTTAAAACACCTTCCAGCTCGCTTCCTATAAACGAACGCTATCATGCCGTACGGAGACAGCTCTACGGCAGCTAATCATGCATTTATATTACCCGTTCGTCATCACGTAATCGAAATAGAGCACTCGATACGCATGACGACTGCACTACGCGATAAATCCCCGTGCCTGATAACGCAATCGTTTAGTTTAATTGGTAACTCTAATTTCCCGCTGCGGCTCGATCATAACTGACGGACTGGATCATTGTTATCGGAGAGCTCAGCACTTCGTACACTAATAAAAGTGGTAACGAACACGGCACCTTCCCACTGTCGGAATATGCTGCCCTGAATAACTGATCTTATTTTTTTTAACTCGAAAAGAAGGCTCGTGCAGATATGTGTATTGAAATTGTGGGACGTATCTTGGTCATAGAGAACAGGTTGCTTAAACGCAGATAATACTTTGGCATGTGTATATCCTCATCCTGCTGTTTCATGTATTAGTTTAGAGATAGTTAAAATTTTACTCGAGCATCCTCTGCAGAAAAAGCATTTCGCAGAGAACAAGGAAAGTTATATAGACTTAGTATGTATACATATATATATATACATACCCAGTGTTACGAAAACTAATCAAACATTCATCATACGTAAACTGTTCCGGCCAAATCTAGGACAGATTTACAAATCTTAATATCTCTTTAAACATTCATAATACAAAAATGCAATTTTCACATGTTGTAGTCATTACTCAATCTAATAATATTTTAAATTTTCAAAAAGCTTGAAAGGCTACAAAAAAGGTATAAAGAAATGAGTTATTACAAACTTTAAAGCGGACAAAACCAAAGGATTTCTGTCATGAGACACTCAACTGGACCGAAAGTCAGGCTCTGCAAACGGATACGCTCGGAAATTGAATACAAGAGTTTTCGATTAATATCAAGATTTTGGGGCCAGAAGCAGCAAAAGTTTCATGAGTTGGACACTTGAATGCAGTTGTTGGAGTCACGGGTCCGAGTCGGGAGATCGATACACCAACTCCAGGACTCCAGTTTGAGGGGCGGACTAGGCTTGAGGAGAGGGCAAGCCTCGGACTCCAGTTTGAGGGCAGATTAGGCTTGAGGAGAGGGCAAGCCTCGGACCCCAGTTTGAGGGCAGATTAGGCTTGAGGAGAGGGCAAGCCTCGGACCCCAATTTGAGGGGCGGACTAGGCTTGAGGAGAGGGCAAGCCCCACTCCATAGTAAGGTAGGTCTCGGCGGTCAAATATTCTTCGAGAGACTAGAGGAAAATGTTTCGCAGAAGTATGTATTGGATGTTAGAATATTGTTGAAGATTTTCAGATTTCTTCCTCAGGGATCAGAGTTCGTTTCCATAGAACCGTATCAGTTCCCTCCCCCCACGAGAAATCGTGAGTCACGCTAACTTAATATGAATTTGGAAAATTCCTGGCGAAACAGCTGATCAATTCTGCGTATTTCTTACCGTGGATAAAAGTTCAGTTTAACACTAAGTTTAAACACCATTGCAATATCACCGAGATACTTACTTTGGATGCTCTTTCCATGATGAACGGTCAATCTAGACAAAAAATGTACGAAGCCCTTTCATCATTATCTGTGGAGATTTCATTTCCATTTCTCTTCCAAAAACAGTCGTACTCCTCAGCGCACGCCTCATCCCGGAAGGAACGATTCCCAGGCGAGTGGAGGCAGAGATGGGAGGAGACAAGCAGCAGCAGCAGCAGCAGCAGCAGCAGCGAGTGTCAAGGCTACAGCGCACCATGACACACGGCATTTGTTAACGCATTACCGACCACGGACAAGCGCTCTTGCCTTTCCTAGATCCAGGCGCATCTGGTTGGGTTTTGAACTGTCCCACGGATTGGTTGTATAGTCCTTGAGTTCAATTCACATCTGAATTTGAACGTTGGATCATGTGAGTGTATGTATTTACTATTTAGTGGTTGTCTACTAACCAGCCATAAGCTGGAAAATTTGAAGTACTCGGTCCTGAAGTCGGATTTCTAAAAGCAGGAAAGGTCTCAATGGAAGCAATGAGATACACACACGCAGGTCCCCAATTGACATTTTCAAAAACATTCAATACTATTAGAGCGAATAAAGCTAACGAAAGCCCATATTATCCCACATGCCATTGACAGTTGCTCAAATAAAAACTCTGGACACACCTTTTCAGTAATTGAAGATTGTCATACGTACATTTCATGTCCAACCAAAATAGGCTTCATCTCTCAAAAGTCTATCTCAACCTACACCCTCACTAATATTATTCGAGTGCCCGTTACTGAGATCCTAATCAGGCTCTGAAATCCAATTCAGAGAAACTGCCTCCACGCAGTCGTTCGACGATGTACGGGAGCAGAAACTGGCATGAACATTTGCCCCAAGTATGATGAGGATCATAAGGTCGTGAGATTCAATAAGTGAATATTATTGAACACCGACACTGATAACCATCAGTGTTAGTATGGATCCGGATCAAGTAGTGCCTGAACGAGCGGTAGTGAAGGCGAAGAACGTGAGACACAGGAAATTAATTAGAAAACTTGTCTGGAGGCTAAGTTTAAGGTTCTTAGCATTTCTTAAATTTCTAAACCCCTCACGTGGAAGACGTTAGAAATTTGCTCATAATGTCCGTCTACCAATAGTTGGGGAGACAATACCCGGAATGAATTTCTTCTTCTAGACCCTAACAAATTTACGAAGTACATTTACCCCGTAGATTTTCTTAGCCCTAAAATACTGCAAACGATAGCAGTGACCTACTCAACTACTCTCAGTGTATACCCGGTTCGCAGTTGGATCAAGTCAGAGTTTTGAGTTACATGTATAACAATAAAATTAAACTTTTAGTACGTGAAGTCAGGATTGTGTATGACTGGCCCTTTGCTCTAGCTGTAAAAGCTAGTTTCAGTTCAATGTCGCTATACAATATACTCATCAAAAACTAATTCCTATTCAATATCATAATTCCTTTACAATACAATATTTAGGGGTGTCGTTATTACACAAACCTCCAAAATAAAACTGCCTTCAGATTAACGTCTGCCGATTCATGAGCAATAAAATTAACTCGCAACTTATATAGATGAAGATCCTATGTATCCACAAGACTAAATCCGACCTCAAACGTCATTTTTTCATCTTCAATAGCTAGCACAAACTCCAACGACTGCTGTGTACCTCGAATCAGCACCACACCTCAAGTACGGCCGCTTTGAAGTGCCCGATACAAACACGCTGTTTTAGATCAGTACGTGGATTTCTTACAAAGACCACATTAATGGTACTGATTTGTACAGTTACAAACACCAAGCAAGCAAACTTCACAACATCACAACAAAGATGCCAAACAAATTTCGCCACGAGGATCACATAACACACGGACATGTTAGTCTAGCCCTGATGATCATGAAGCATTTCACAACCTTCCGTCCCAGCGCGCATGGACCACCGACAGCAAAGCTGCTAATCTCATCGGCTTGTCTTGATATGAGGAACGTTGTTCCCTCGCAGCGAGGGGCGGCTTAGCGACCTGCACCACACGCACACAGTTCCGCTCAAAGTGTCCTGGCAAATTGGTGTCTATTCTTGATCAGGGTAATGATAAGAACAGTGCTGAAAGGTGAAAATGAACGTTCCAATAGTTACACACAAATCTGGGGTGTTGGAGTACAGTGACAGACACCTAAACGGCCTTCTAAATAAACGTACCGCTGGTTTCAGCTGAAGGGTACGAAACTTGCGTTCACACGAATGGATGTCATGTTGAAGCTGAAATTTAAGTTTTGACATTGTACATTATATAAAAAAAACAGATTTCAAATATATTATCGTTCAATTTAGAGTTAAACGAGTCACATGATGGTAGCTTAGTGGGTTTGTATTTTGAGTAAATTTATAAAAACGTTGCTAACAGTTTGCATTCATTAACATTGGTCATTCACACTTCCACAAGGTTTTGCCGTAAATCAGTATTTTTCAAACACCAAAATAATTTTCAGCGAACCTTACCGCGCATAGAATCATTCATGCGCTGATGGAATCAAAATATAAGAAACGCTGACTTTCACGAGCTTTGTTGACAAACACAAACCTCAGAAAACATCGCAGAATAAGTAAGACAAGCCAACAGTGAGAAACTTTTTAAGAAATCGTAGGATTCATCCATGTGTACCATAACTAAAAATTTAAAAATTTGTTCATATAAAAATACCATTACAAGGTTTCTTTGTTTCGTTAAAATATCGCATTTGATACAAATTTTTCATTGCTTGAATTTAAGAAACAAATATTGGTCTATACGAACGTATTCACTATAAAAAAGTACTTCTAATTGCCGAGTTGGGCGAGCGCATTAACGGCAACTCACAATGGAGCCAAAAATACAACAGCATGTGAATTCCCAGTACTCTCCTACCGAAAAAAAAAACTTCAAAATAAGCAATAACTCCAGTGCGAAGCAGACGCTCGTTGAGCTGTCGGCCAACGCACTAGCCGAGAGAAAATGGCGAGTTTTGTCATAGGGAATTGAGCCGCGGTCTGTTTACCCTGCTAATGCCGCTAACTAAAAACTACAAAAAAGCGGCCATAAACACATTCACTTCGGTGACGCTTCTATGAGAAAAAAGGCGAAACAGACGTGCAGTTCAGACTCGACGTGTATGCATCTGTCAGCACACAGCATAGCCATGAATAAGTCAGTTTGAAATAGAAATTAACCTGAGAATTAGTACCGCCTAAAAACGACTGAGAAGCAAGTATAAGTTCGCAGACACTAAAACGCGTAGTAAGAAGCACGAAACATTTTTGTCTCTTCAGTTCGCAGACGTTCGGAGCGACCAAAGCGCCCTGGCCATCCAAGATGTTTACAGGGGGCCGGTGAGCCACCGACACACACGTGTCACAGTTACCACTGTGCCACAGTTACCACTGTGCCACAGTTACAACTGTACCACAGTTACCACTGTGCAACAGTTACCACTGTGCTACAGTTACCACTGTGCCACAGTTACCAATGTGGCACAGTTACGACTGTGCCACAGGAACAGTCAGCTTAGAGCTGCTAGAACGTTCTGTTGACAACTTCATGGAAAGCAATGGATTACGCGTTTCCGTAGAGCATAAAATGAAGGCGTTTCGCTCAAGCACCGCACTTTAGTCTACACAAATTATAATAACTATTCGTATTTCGCTGGTGTTATCATAATAGCGAACGTCAGAACCACGGTGCAACAACATCAACAGCACTTGATATTTCAACGCGTAAAAAGTCCACACATCGGGGGGACATTTGAATCAATCAGTCCACTCTTCAGCGAACATTAAAGAACAGATATTTGGTGACACCGAGTAATGTTGTTCTTATTTCCACAAACTCCCACACCGCTGGCTTCAAAACTTGCGCTCCCACGAATGGATGTCACTTAGAAGCTAAAACTTCTTTTTTAAATGATACAAGGCGAAATTGCACAAATTCCAGTCATCCTGTTAGTCATGTATCATTGTTTAATTTACAGGTAAAAGCGTTGTAAAGTCTCGCTCAACTCTCAAGTCCCCCCACTGCGCGCCACACAGGAGGACGCAGAAACAAGAGCCGCCGAGCGCCACGCTACAACGACGCCTAATTAACGAGCTCTGCAGCCACCAGACGCCCTGGTGAGCGTGACGCGTCACAGTGTGTCACGCTCGGCCGGTTGCGCACTGCAGGCGGTGAGGTGCCAGACAAGGTCGCGCGTGGTCATGGCGAGATCACAGCCACACACCGACGCTGCGTACTTGAGCTCAGGGAACCGCGGTGGTCGTGAATAAACGCTAAGTATCGCACGGCGGTCGTCAATAAACAACGAGACGCAGCGCAAGGCAGTCGTTAATAAACTACGGAAAGAAGCTCACGATAATCGTCAAATACTAAACGTAGCGCACGGCGGTTTTCAAATAATAGAAGTAGCGCAGGGTGGTCTTCTAATACTAGAAGTAGCGCACGGGGGTCTTCAAATACTAGAAGTAGCGCACGGCGGTCTTCAAATAATAGAAGTAGCGTACGGCGGTCTTCAAATAATAGAAGTAGCGTACGGCGGTCTTCAAATAATAAAAGTAGCGCACTGCTGTCGTCCATAAACTAGAAGTAGCGCACGGCGGTCGTGAATCAGATAGAGGAAGGAGTAAGACGAGAGCCGTACTCACAGCCCTGAATCACTTGCACAGTCGCTTCGCCTCACTGCCAAGCCTTCTGAGGAGCAGTGGCATCAAGACAGGTCCTAGCGATGAGGTAGGCTAACGTTCACAGTAACGAGAGTTGTAGTTGTAGTAGTAGTGAAAGCAGCGCTTCAGAAACTCAGTCTATCTCGCACCGAAAGAGTAGGGACCCTTTAGTATGGACTTAGGAGAACGGGGATTCTATGCACAGGGTGTGTTCCCACACAAGATCCCCAGCGCATAGAAACAGAAAGTTAAGAAGGAAGAGCAAGAAAAGACAAATAAGAAATAGCGAAGAAGGAATGAAAACGGAAGAAAGCAAAGTGGGCACGAAAGACAGAAGTCCCGAAGGCCTATCTAAAGCTGAGGTACCCTAGCAGTACTCCCCTGGGGGCGCTAGTCCCCATAGCATAGGATAGGCAAGCCTAACTAACCTACCTCTATTGCCTATGGCCTAACCTATGCCCCCTGAGGGGTACAGTAACGAGAGCGAACCTCCTAAATAAAAGGAGTTGACATTTAATTTGACATTTAAATTTGTATCAAATTATTTTTTTGAGAGTGCTGCATTAAGCTTTTTATGAAAAACTAGCAGCATCCTCCTGAAATGAGACCGTGTGAACTTTTTGGTCGATTAAAGGTAGTTCTAGTTCAAGTTGCAGGGACAGAATGCATACTGTCCTGAGTATTGTATCCTAATCTTTAATTTTAAACAACTCATTCAGTTATTGTAACTTACATAGCTGAGTCTTATTTGAAGTTTTTTCTTCTTTTATTAATCATTGATGTGCTGTAAATTGAAAGCCTTCATTTCTGTATAGGTTGCCCTAGAAGTCTTACAGCTTATTCGGGCCCACATGTGGTATATATCCTGATTCCGGTTCTTCGTCATTCCGCATATGATTGCAAAACTGTATCTGATGTAAATTACTTGTGGTAAATAAATGTTTCAAAAGTCATTCAACATTTGGTATACGAAAAAGCAATATCGTTGTAAATGTAGGAAGGAGCTCGAGGTCAATGACTCATCATGATTTAGTACTTGAAATTGATGTCGCTCGAGCAATACCTTAATAGTTCAACTATTTCTCCCTCAAATTAGTTTTTTATTGAACCAAAGAAAAAAGAATCCCAATTCATTCCAGTTTAGGTTTAAAATAATACCTAATACCACGACACCTCCCACGACGAAAACAATGGCGCAGTCGAGGAAAAATGCAGTCAACACAGACGAAACATATTCCACACTCGCACCCTTAGATTTCGATGCGTTCAATTAAAGTGCGTTTGGCATGATACTTTAGTAGGGAGTTTCTAGAGAATAACAAGAGGACGAGTGAATGGTAACGGAGGAAGGTAGCGGTTCCCTGTAACAATATTCCACACCACACTACGACAATGTGGACCAGGAATGCCAGCCAGTTGTGTACTACGTAGTAAACAGAAGCTGTTCAACGAGACAACAACGAGAACAATGCCTTAATTTGACTCTAGTTACTGGTTGTCATTAGCTGGGTTTATCACAGAACTGCACATATCATGGTTAATTATTGCTAATTTTATGATTGTGTGCATTATGATTGGTTAGTTATAGCGTCCTGCAGTCGCTAGCGGAGGAATAAATAGAAAGAAAGAAAGAAAGATGGGAAATAATAGAGACTTCCAACGCGGAGTGAAATGTTATGAATTTATAAGCTAAATTCATACAATATCTTCGAAATCGAACTATCTTCAACATATTTCATTACAGCAGTCAAAACACAAAATGACCTTCAAAGTCCGACATAACATAGTAGAACAAGTATCAAAATTGAAATATCAAAAGTAGGTTGCGAGAAAAGAAAGAAAGTGCAACTGTCACATGAGCGTTCGCTCGTCTTCACCCAAATTTTTCGAATCTAAAAAACAAATAAATGGAAAGGTTAAAGAATATTCCAGAAATATTTCAACAAAAAACGAGATAACAAAGATGCATGCAGCCCGGCACCTGCTCGAGTGCAGGTGATCAGGTGCTGCTGCTGCTGCCGCAGTGTCGCAGTTTTGTGCAGATGGACACGTAGCTCCTTTTGAAATGTTCCCACCCACAACGGCCTCGAATACTTGGATAAATCCAAGAAAATGGAAACTTAACCTGAATTTTATAGAGTGGAGTATTTTACACAGAAGTATAAGTAGTACAGTTTAAAAACGAAAACTGAATTCAATCCTGTTCAGAATTAGCAGACAACAGAAATGAACCAACTACAAAGATATCTTGCAGCAGTTCATCAAGAGTATTTGAAAAAATAAAAGAAGGAACAAAACAAAAACTTTGATGTGACGCTCACGAACATGCAGAGCGTCACACAGACTGTACATGATCATCTCTCCCTAAATATCTCATCAATCGAACAGGACCGCCTCTCCACGCATCCCCAGCTAATAAGACCACCTCGCTTCAAATTACCCACCAAAAAGACCACTTCCTAATATGTCCCTAAGACCTCACACCTTCCCTGAGCACCTGAAGACGACCCTCCAGCAAGGCAGACGCGCCCAGTGGCGCCTTGGGACATAAGTAAGGCTACTGAAGACGACCCTCCAGCAAGGCAGACTCGCCCAGTGGCGCCTTGGCACATAAGTAAGGCCCAGTTACAGCTGCGCTCAAAAGCTGCAAGTCAAGCACGGACTGGGCCCACAGTAAACAGCGCACAGAGTTCAGTAAACAAACACAAGCGCGTGTGCCCCGGGACCGCAAGAGGAGCTTACGATCTCTTCAGCACTAAGTCATATCGCAGTTTCTGGCTCCCCGACTTTTGAAAAACAAAACGGGGAGTAAGAACAAACAAAATTCTGTTCATGTGCGAATGGAGGTTTTTTATGAACGAATGACGAGGAGTGATCGTACGAGAAATGCCGTGAAATGACTCCTGCGCTTTCTTTTATTTTCTTTATTATTACGAAAAGTGTCGTTTCTCTACTCGTGATTCGCTTCAATCTGCATTGTTTTTTAAGCTCTATTCTGTATGTTATCTCATGAGACCCAAACCAATACACAATGCGTTTCTGATGTCCTGCTGAAACGCACCACCGAATTTTAAAACAAAATACACATTTCTCGTCCATATTACCATTCCTCTTGCCCGTACTCACCACCCAAATACCCTCAATAGGAAAATATATACCTTACTCAATTTAGCATCGACCTTGCCCGCTCTCACCACCGTAACATAATGGAACATAACTCGCTCAATTCAACGTTATTAGACAAGCATGAACAATGGCCAAGTACCCTGAGACACCCTGCAGTCGCTTGCCAATGACCCCTAACGCCGACAGCCCAGCCCTGCTTCCAGAGTTATTTGTTCCCTTTCTCAGGATGACCCATAGACCTGAGTACAACTGGACTTGAGAGAAACACATTTGCATCATTAAAAGAAGTCTTCTTTTCTTGATTTGCACGAGTATCAGACAACTCAATTAGAGGCATTTAAAAACCGTGAATAGTAAAAAAAAGTTTTGAAGTCATTTGGTAATGAGAGCTATGGATGGGAAATTTCATGCTTAAATAGTCGAGTTTTTTTTATTGTTTAACTGTTTCCTTCGAAGACACACGCGAAATGGTTTGGTATAAACCTTAGGAAATGAATTCAAAAATATCTCTATTTTTTGGAAAATGAAGTATGCAATCGAGAAATGAAGTATATACATAAGTAAAAATTAGGTACCTAAGTAAATTGAGCTACACACACTAAATAAAATGCGTATGCGTGGCGAAATACGTACCACGTTAAATTGACGCACTATGAAATTAAGACACGTACGGAACTGTCGTAGTAGTACGTACAGTGTGGTAGGCGTGAGGAACAGGATATATCGAGATTGGCTGTTCACATCGCACAATGAAGCACTCAAATCGTAGGTCATTCGAGTGCAAATATCCTTGGTATTGTCCCCCATTGTGCAAAAATGAGTTGTCATTCCTTGCTTTCTGAACACTGGACGTGCATATATGGAGCGGCGTAGCATCGTCAATACGTTCACACACATCAAATCTAACAATGATTCGAAATTCAAGCGGAGCATCAATTCACAGACTTTGAAATGACTCGTTATGACGACCTGACTTCGTTTACACATTCCCTACAATGTCACACAGGCAGGCGAATTGGTGTCAAGCTCAGAGGAAAATCTGAAAAAAAAACAGGGATAACCCGCCAATTGTGATCCAAGAGCTAAACAGGAAATTCAATGACTTCGCGGCACATGATCACAACCAATTGTGATCCAAGAGTTAAGCAGGAAATTCAATGACTATGCGGCACATGATCACAACCTTTCACGCAACACAATTTCATGGTTAAATACAAGTCAAAGCTGGTGAGGTCACGGCAGCTTTTACACTCGCATCTGCCCGCCAACGCTCCTACCCGAGCTCGCTTTTTGCAGCAGACGTTAGCGCGTTTCTTGCGCGCCCTCACGGAGTCTCCCACCGAGTCACGTCGCTAACAGCACTGTCCTCGCACTCGCGCCTCGGAATATGTGCAGTGACACTCGCTATTTCGCTCTTATATCATTTGTCGCATATAAGGCTAGCCGGAGACGAAATCTATTAAGTGCAGGTGTATTTAGTCATTCTAGACCAGACGTGAATAATCATGTTAGTTTTTGAGGTTTTTGCTAGATACCCAGAGTATAATAGTTATACGAGTACATCGTGTGCGAGAGGAAAGGTTTCTCAGTTTTCTAGATTCCGAAATCACTCATTATACACACCTTCTAGTCTAACTTCTTGGCTGAGGCATTAAAAATTATCTAGAATTTTACCCACCCAAGTGCAGATATCGCCACCGAAAAGTTAATATATGTAGATAAGTACATTTAAGTAGTACATCTAAAATAACGTTCATTTCTTTCGTATTGCGTAGCCATGAAGGCCACTGAGGACGGTCAGATATATTAAGGTTAGGGAAACATATATTAGACATATTAGGGTCAGAGAAACAGCTATATTAAACATATCAGGGACAGGGAAACATATATTAGACATATTAGGGTCAGGGAAACGTATATTAGATATATTAGGGTCAGAGAAACATATATTAGATATATTAGGGTCAGGGAAACATATATTAGGTATATTAGGGTCAGGGAAACATACATTAGACATATTAGGGTCAGGGAGACGACTTCCCCGACAATACCGTCCAGCACACCCGTACAGGCTCTGAACAACTGCAGCAGTGAAACACATGGAAATTCTCCTCGCGCGCTCTATACGCTCATCTACGAGCTTCATTACGTCACTCCCCCTCCGCTAATTGACATTACTGTAGGGAAAGAAAGGTCTCGATCCTTCACTAATGTAAGACCAGCTACGAGGGATGACCTCTCTGTCCACACCGCCCTATGTCGATTGGAATTTAATAACAGCTGTAACTCTGATCTCGCTGATTCCCTGCTAATTGAAATGTTGTACCAACGGCGGATCTTCCCTCGTTGATTTAACGTTAAATAAATTCCACTTGTAGCCGCACGCCTCATGCATATTACCGTGAAAGAAATCTTGACCTAATGGCGTTTCTGAACATTAGTAAATTGTGTTTCATTCATTGATTCATGAGGTTAGGTTAACCTAGTAGACGAAAATAGATAACTCGACTTCTTGTCCGTGCTACATGAACATTACTAGGTGAAAAATTCGTTTCATTTCACAAAATAAATTGGGCGTTAAAGTGTGAAATTATAACCTAACGATAGCGCGGGTTCTAACACGATACCACTTATGCCACCGTAAGTAAAGCCAATACAAAATGTTTTGTTTTCCACCCCTGGCCGAGCCGTTATGGGCGTGTGCTTTCACTCCTCACAAACGGCTCTTCTCACTCACTTTCCAAAGCAACTGTTCTGGGCGTTGAGCAGCTCGCGGTTGTTAATCAAAAAACATGCCCACTGAAAACAAATGAGGCACTGATCCAAATATTTATTTTTGGTAGCATGGATACTACTTTCAGTACCTTAAAGTCCTCGTAAAGAGCAATTACACTAATTTCCAAACAAGTACAGCAACAACGCGCAAACGTGTCTTAAAATGTCCATAAACGATGGTGGTTTTCGCAGATAACAGAAAAAAAAAAACATTTTACGCGTCTGTCACACGATCACTTGCCCCCAGACCTGTCCCGACGGTTGGTGCGCACACCACCACACCCAGCAACATCACCTCTGACGCGGCCATCAGCTGGAGTGCTACAATCGATCCCGTCTCAAGTGCTTGCTGGTGCGGATGGGCGTGGGCCATTCTGGCTACACTTGGCGGACCCTACACCGCCATTGTACGCTTCATTTTTTTTTCAGCACGTTTTGTTCCTCCTCAACAAGTGGAAGTGGTGGAAAATTTATGTTTCGCCTAAAATTCGACGCGTTTTCGTTCGTCATGCCGCACGCTTATGCTCATAAATTACATATCTATATTTTGACGCATAAATTCACGTTGGATTCACATAGGTTTGCAGGTCACAAGTTTTGCTAGGAAGATGGAAACGAGTTACATCAAACGCACACGGAAAAACTGCATATCCTTTCTGCAACGCCTTCATAAACACTGGGGTAATCTGTCTAGCACGTCAGTCACACCAACACCACGGTCACCGACTCCCTATCTCAACACCGCACGCTTTCTCATTAACTAACTCTCAACGCGGGGTGCATCAAACACGCTAATCTCACAAGACACAGCACCACCTCACACACCGTGGAAAAAACTCATCTATAAACGGTCATCAAAAACTTCCCTTAGTAGAGGCAGAGAAGGCAACTTAATTAACCGTGGGGGGGCTAACGTGGCTACCACGCGGCTTCATTTAAAGGAGGACGGGCATTCATGAATGAGAACTCTGTGCCACAGGTCAATGGCAGCGTGTACTACAACGTCAGTGGCAGCGCTTACTGGTGCACGTGTGTGTACACACCACTCGTCCCTGCTAAGTAGGGCATGCGAGGGTGCCAAGGTGTTTGTTCAGTGTTCAGTAGTTCTCAATGTTAGGACAAGACTATGAACATCGGGTATCTATAATTACTGTCACTCAATAAAGATGCATCAAATAAACTATTTTACGACGCAGGGATTGTAACTTTTTTAAAGAGATATTTTTATGAGCCTTCAGGTGGTGCTAATAAAAAATACTTTTTCAGCGTGAAAAACATAGGAGTTTCGGTGTACAAAGAAGCCCTCTTTTACTCGCATGCTACCTGGAAAGTACACTGCATTGTAACTTTCACATGCCCAATTCAGGCATGCATGTACTCAAGGAAAAAGGTCAGAGAGAAATTCAATAGAACTAGGCAGGACTTCAGCTAAATAAATTATGATATTTCCCTTTCTTCAGACAAGTGTTGCGGCAGTCACCTATAAAAGCCATGGTTAAAACTTCTACACTAAAACATTGTTAATTACATAATTATTATTGTTACTTTAAAGCTCCCTACCCACATGGAATGCAATATCAAAAGAGCAAAAATAAGGAACCATCTAGTATGGACTACAGAAAATACAGAATTTATGCATAGGTGTGTTCCTGCACAAGATCCCTGTGCATAGAAACCGCAAGTTGAAAAAGAAGAGAAAAAATAAAGATATATAAACAATGAAGGCATTAAAAAGAAAAGGAATGAAGCAAAGTGGGCAGGGAAGATAGAAGTCCCAAAGGCCTAGCTAGAGCTGAGGTAACCTAACATTGTCCTACCCTATTTCCCATCCTAAGCCCCTGAGGAGCTACACTAAAAAAGTTCCCCCACACATAACCTGCTCAACTTCAACTCAACATCTCTGGGCTAATTTTACCAATGCTGCTGGAATTAACCTTTTTCCACTGACACAGAAGCTTGTTTACCTGTACAAATCACTCATAATACATGCTTTTTAAAAAGTCTCATTGAAACTCACTAAAACAAAATACTTTAAAATGAAGAATCAGGTACAAATAATAAACTATTCTTCTTTGATAAGTGTGTGCAGGTGATTCTTAAAGTTACCATCACATAGTAAAACATACAAACCCAGATAAATACAAACCTAATTCAGATTGAAAATTAACATAAATGAACATACTCTAATACACCCCCATACAAATCAGGGCTGAAGTTAGAGATTCAACTGGTGCACTAAAAGATGCAAAACAGCTGCAGACCAGATTTCTACACCCATGTCACTGCAGGGTATAACTTAAGACTTAATAATTTTTTTTTCACAGAAACATTTCTGAAAAAATGAGCACATAAATCTATAAAAATATTTCCAAATGTAAACTGCAAGCCTGAAATTTTGCAAGGACAAACTTCTTCCCTGGAGTCTCTACATATGTTAGCCACAGAAATGTAAGCTATATGGCTAGGAAAAGTGTGTTAACATTGTCCTCAATTCCTAAAATTTCACAAAGAACCAAAGAAGTTGAATGAATATACAAATTCTTAGTTCCTTGAGCACTCATTCAAGTAGTCCTTAGACAAACTTAACCCTATTGACTATGCAATATCCTCAACTTCCTGACTTTTAGGGTGCAATTTGAGCTCAATACATTCTTTTTCAATAGTACGCTGTACAGAAAATGAGCTCATAAATACCAAAAAATTACATCAAAAGTAACTGTAGGCCTTTTTTTCCAATGAGTATGTGAGTAACCATTCTACTTTTAATTCATTAACTACAAATGTTAAGTCCTTTGGCTCACACTTAATTTCTAAAAATCTAAAATTAATTCCTAGAATTTTTTCAGATGCTTTGCATAAACTTTAATACTTTTTGTATCAAATTAGGAGAAAATTTACTTCTTCATTATTATGTAGTAAATTTTATTATCATCCACAATAAAGAAATTCTGATCACACCTGGCCTTTTTTCTACCTGAAAATGATAATTAACCAAGGTTAATTGGGTTAGGTAGTTTTACTTATAAGATAGCACCATGACTGCAACTGATACAAGTTATGTTATCCATTCATCAACATCTCAAAAGGTAACAATTTGCAATGTATTTCACCTTCAGATTGGTAATCAATGGACAAAGGTATGCTAAAAAAGTAACATGAAAGTCCTGAGCTCAACTTGGAGGAGATGATGTAAACATTAAACAATTACGCATTTGTAACAAAGCAAACCATTACTTAACTGACAAAACTGCAAGAATTATTCAAAAGTAAACCAGGCAATTATAAAGCCAAAACTATGTCAACATTATGGCTCACAATTTTGCTCATTTGAACTTAACTGATAGTAGTCAGAATTGATTATACACTAAAAATTTTCATTTATGGCTCACAACTTTGCTCATTTGAACTTAACTGATAGTAGTCAGAATTGATTATACACCAAAAATTTTCATAAGTAGTCACATATCACACAAGAAGACAGGATGGTACTTTGAAAATTATTGCTAGCAAATTTGCTAACAGTTGAATGCAATTTTTTCGTACACTTGAGGTATTTGAAATTTTCCTATTGCTGCAGCAGTCTCTCTAATCTTGCAATACAAAAATCAAAGCTTTTAATTTTATCTAAGCAGTTCACATAAACTTCACTGTCAATTGAGTTTCAAACAAGTTTGTCAAGAAATGACAATCTGATCTTACTAATTCAACTGCATAGTTACCCAAAAGAAACACTTATGCTCATTACAACTCTGGATTAATTTTAACTTTAGAACTGCTAACACACTGGTATTTTTAGCATTTGAACATAAGCAACCTCAAGAAAGCAAAAAGACGGGATTATTTAGTATGAACTTAAAAAAATGTGGAACCTAAGCAGGTGTGTTCCCACACAAGATGCCCAGCACATAGAAACAGCAAGTTGATAAATAAGATGAAAAAAGGCAAATCAGAAATAGCAAAGAAGGTATGAAACTTGAAAGAAGGAAAGGGGGCACAAACGATAGAAGTTCTGATAGACTATCTATAGCTGAGGTAACCTAGCATACCTGGGGTCGCCAGTCGGCATAGCATAGAATAGACAAACCTAACACTCTTGCTTATTCTATGCCACCTGAGAATACATCTAGTACGTTGCTGGGACAAAGGTCCTAATGCAAAAATTGAACCATGTCGATTTGATTTATATGCAATACCATATTAAACAATGGTCGTACACAAAACGTTATTTAATATTGATTTTAGTTACAGAAAACTTAGAATAAATGTATAGACTATCATGACCAGCGGCATAGTTAACGGTGCCATGCATCATTGACATACCTCGTCGCCACAACAATTCAGAACTACAAAGTAAAATACACAGCTGTCAAAATTAGGGGAAATAAATTGTCTAACATGTAGTACTCACGCAACTCCCGCGGTGTCTTAAATGTACGATGACGCATACAACCACAACTACTTCACAAACAGCTTTCTTACCTGCAATCACAGTATCACTTAAATTAAACTTTGCAGCATTTTTAGGATATTCCTTTATTTTACGGCCACTTAAGAATAATTCACCAGTCAAAACTGATTCTTCTAAAGCACGATCTAGCGTTCTTGTGATATTCGTGGTAGAACAACCAGAATGTAACCCTCCCACCCCCGCCATCTCTGTTACACTGAGGCAGTGAGGCTTTCGATCGGCACGACAACATTCAGCAGCGGCAAGTGCAGCTTACGAGTTTTTCCCACTACTGTGTAAAAATCTTAATTTTTCCCTCACTATTTCCCATGGATTATTTACAGGTTGATAAAATCAAGAGACGTGAAGAAAAAGTGAAGTAAGTCTAACTTATCACACCATTGTTATGAAAACGTAAGATAACTCTGATAAATGTCCTAGGTTACGAATTCAATGAATCACGCGTAATAGAAGTATCATACATACAGCGCATAAGCTTTCCCAATTTTTTCTTTCACTTTGTTTTACAGAATACAAGGTATATATTTAGTTCATGTTCAAATGAAAACGTTTCATGTCTATTTACTGTATTCATACTATAGATAGTTTTATATTATAGTTTTCTTCCACCCTCAAGGAGAAATTTTCACATAGTATCCATTGCTTAAAAATCCTCACATGACGTACTTTGGATAAAGAACGAATATACGTAACAAGACGCATTAAGTCTGATTATTTTGTAGTATTGAGAACTTTGTGAGACAGGGATATTTTCCATTTTAAGTACGAGCTACAAATTCCCACGGCAATAAATTAAAGCATGCGCTGCTAAGAAACCTTCTGACCTTCCGAGCGGAGACTGAAAAATAAGAGTATCCTTTTTTCCCAAAGAATTGCAGTATGTTCGCTTTCCTTAAGCGGTACTGTGATTTCAGTATCACTTAAAGCAGTATTTGCTACAGTGTTACCAATAAATTAATAAATACTTCGGTATCTATTCTAGTTATCAATGAAGAACATCTGATGTCAGAGGGCCCATGAAACTAACTTACTGACAAACAAGACATATTCGTTCATAGATAATTGTATTACAAATTATAATGCTTCATTTATTACCAAATTTGACGCAACATGGATGTTTTAGATAACGTAATATAAACATTAAGATATCGCAGAACTTTCCGAACAACCTCATGGTTCCAACACGTTTTACCGTTGGGTTTTAAATGCCTTACAACTACTGGTGTGGTGGGGGATGTGAGGGGAATGTGTGGTTCGAACTTCCTTTTCTAAGGAAAGTACTCCGCAGTCACGCGAAAAGACTCGCCTGAACCGAGGCTCGAACCCAGGTACTTTCAGCTGTGAGGCCATCACGCTAACCACTACACCGTGGAGCTAACAACAATTGAATAGTTTTATAATACATTGGTATTAATTTCTCACCTTACAATTCCTCTTCTAACTTCAGACTAAAAGTACTCCCTATTTTATTTATTCCCATACGATACAAACAATATTTATTCGCCAGTTGTACTAGCGTAACGGTTCTATTATCCCGGCTGAAATGGTAAGGTAAGAACATCGTGGCAGCAGCACCAGTTACTTACTGGCTCACACGCCCTCTCCATTCGTTAGGATTCATGAAGTTCGCTGTTCATTTTGTTTGCTCAAGCAATGTTTCTCGCACTCAGCCCTTCTCTGCGTATATAACCGAGTCCACTCTCAGGTTTCTACCAAAAATACTTTATACTTTCATTTCTTAACACTTTTTCAGAGAAACACTCGTTTTAGTCTTTTCAGTCGTCCGAACTACTTCAACACTGATATATTCCGCATTTATTGGTGAAATTGCTAAATATAATTCGTATTTTTTGGAAGTTCTATCGAGACCTTCATGTTTTAATTTAAGGCTATAATTTTACTAACTGAAAAACCAAAAGGTATATACTTTGTATGTGACCAAGTTTGGAATAAACTATTTTTCTTTTCTTTCTAAATTTTATCTTACAGTACGGAAAAACTTGAAAAAGTCAAGTTCTTCTTTCAAAAATATGTTAAGTAGGAGTAGTAGCAGTACCACAGGTTGCAATGCTTCAGTGACTGATAGAGATGAGACCATTTAGCAAGGACTATACTAAATTGGGAATCTATGCACAAGGTTTGTTGCCTCAGGGGATCTTATGTGCTGAGAAAGGATAAAAATGAAGAAAAACCAAGAAGTGATAGTTAAGAATGTATGAAAATTGAAAGAAACAAAGTGGGCACGAAAGATGGAAGATCCGTAAGCGTATTTATATCTGAGGTAACATAACAGTGTTTCCCTGAGGATGCTAGTCCCTATAGCATACAATAAATAAATCTAACTAACCTACGCCACGCTGCCTTAGAGGTGAAACATGTTGAAGTTCCCATCTATTCTTTCTCGAAGGTATCGAGTAACACCCAAACGTAATAAAGTCCTTTTCAAGTCTTCACTCATCCGTAGGAATTGGCGGTTACCTCCGGTCTCGGCAGCGCTTAGCCCCCGCCAAAGGATGCCTGACTATTGACTGTTTGCTTGCTGCCAAACCATGGCCTACCATGACACCTGGGTTGATATATGAATATTGCACTTAAAATTCCTTCGCCAAAATGATGCGGCATGAACGGTGACAATTTGCACACCTTCGTTTACGCTCCCAAACACACATGCGCTTCAAGCACCGTAGTGGACAGTGTGAACTCGCAATCAGCATCTGCTTTTTCTCCTGCTGCCTTACTGTTTTTTTATTATATTATTGTGGAACTTTCATTCAAGATAGTATGATTGCTGGGGTGCACTGGGGCTCTGTAGTACTGCAGGCACGATCAATAAATTTATCCTTCAACACTTCCGTTCAGATTCAAACCTCTCTATTTGTCACGCTTCATTTCTGATCTAAAAGTAAACAAATGCACACAAGTCCTTGAATATTACTACTCTGTAGATACCATTGCTCTCTCACACTTATAAGTCACATATTTAGTAATTTTTTCTTGCTTTATTACGGTTGTCGTAACAATAACTACACTGCGTCCCAAATTATTATCGAGGTTATTTTAATATTTTTAAAATCGTTCATTCAATTAAGTATAATTTTCAACAACGTCGGCACTAATAACATAGGCAATCAGTGAAATTTTCGGACTGATCTGCACAATGGAAACAAACTGGTGCTATTTTTGTTATTTTCACGGTAAATCGAGTGTGCCAAAGTATTGATGGGTAAACAAAATTCAGAAATTGAGAAAACAAAACGTGTATCAATGATGTATATGAATGCTATGCATAAAGAACATAATTAACAAAATAATCAATAGATAATAAAAAATATAAACGCAGGTAGTTTTGAACAAATTAATGGGAAATGCGTTTTCTATGTTAGGAAATGACTTTGGTGAGTCGAGAATCCACTCAATTTCTCCATCTTTGTATGTCATCTGCTCTAATACCACGGGATGTTACAAGAAGTGCTTCCCATAACTCACCTCGTCCTCGCTCTTGAATTGGCGTCCGTTGGCGTAAAGTCTTTGCTTCATGATACTCCACAGGTTCTCAACCTGGCTTAAATCCAGAGAATTTGCTGGCCACTCCATTTTCCGAAGTCCGTTGAAGCCTAATTGTTGAAGATACTCAAGGGTCTTGTGTGCAGCATGTGAGGGAGCATTATCTTGCATCAACACAATGGTCCTTCTAAAGGAAACTCTCTACCTTTCCAACTACGGTTCAAGATGCTCCTTCAGAAACGCTATATGAGCATCAACAATCATTTTGACGCCATCTGGTATTCTCCATGGACCGACTAATGTTCCTCCAATAATACCAGCCCAGATCATTGTGCCGACACCACCTTGTTGACGTCTCAAACGCTGATGACAATTTAATCACTAAGCCTACACGCATCTCATTAGACTCTGCCACACTAATTGACAACTTGACAATTGGCAATCCTGTTTGCCCAGAAAATTGGATTGATAGTTTAAAGCCCCCAAGTGACATGGAATGCGATGTCCAAAAGAGCGAAAAAAAGGGAACATTTAGTATGGCTTTTAGAAATTTGAAATCTATGAACAGGTGTGTTTCTACGCAGGATTTTCTGTGCATAGAAACAGTAAGCTAAGATAGAAGAGGAAGAAAAAAATATCTAGCAAGAAGGCATGAAAATAGAAAAAAAACAAAGTGGGCACGAAAGACGGAAGTCCCGCAGGCCTAGCTTGAGCTGAAGTAACNCCCCCCTAAGGATACAAGTCCCCATAGCATAGGATAGACAGACCTCACTAACCTAACCCTATTGTCTATGGCTAATACTATGCCCCCTGAGAGGGTTTGCTCCCCAAGAAACGCCATGAACTGTCACTGAAAAACACCGTTAGCAACCTCCTAAGCCTGCGTCTGTTGCAGTTTTCAAAGGCGGTTTCAACAGGGCGCTATAGAAGTGTCACAGAACTTATTAGGGCCTGCAGGTAGCTATGATTAAAAACGTCCGCTGAAAAAGTCTCGACTTGTTAACATTTATTGTCCACATATGTGGGCACCGTGATTGTTGCATTAACATGGTCACAGCCAGCTACAATGACCGTGGGAATATACCGCCGCCGCCACATGAGCAGCAACCATTGCTGCTCTAAGGTTAAGAAATCTACTTTCGTAATTTTTGTTGATGTACATAACACTTGATATAATAACTTGTTAGACAAAATCGCAAAAATCGCTCCTGCAAAACTAGTCCGTCTAACTTTATAGCCAGACCATCTACGATTATCTATAGTTTTGGCTGCCAAAGCTCTCGCTCTTTTCGCTGCCTTTCAGGAAGTGTCGCTAGTATCCCCAATTTGGCTATCCTCAACTTCATGTCGGTTGGGAAAATAAACTTTGAAGGAGAAGTCCGTCTTCAGAAACGATCCCTGTAAAAGACAGAAGAAATTAAAAAAGGCCATTCCATAGAACCGTAAGCAGTGAAACAGCCACAATAGAAAAGAATTTCAACATTTCTGTTAGCATGTTTTCTAATCAATTTTATGTACTCATGGTCCACGCATACCCTAAACTGAGAAATGAAATTGCTGTCATGTTTTTTCGGCTTCTTATTTCTTTCTACTGCCTTGCAGCATGTCGAAACATTCCAATGTCCAGTCATTAGTAGCAGTGGTACTAAGCCATTGATAACGCGCTGCCTGTCCCGCACAGAGAACACAAATTTCGTTGCAAAGTTAAAGAGTTACAGAAGTTCTAAAACGTTCTAGTGGGCGGACGATACAGAAAGCTTCGATTTTTGCATTCTTAGCATCTTTAGGTCTGGGGCGAGCAACGTTCGTCTGAAAGGCCAAATTCGCAGTACGTCAGCGTTAAAACGTGAAAAAGAGCAACATTTCTAATTATCTCATCATTCATTAATAAACAAGGGTAATGAGTCCACAAGCACGACACTTAGGTCAGTACCGGGTTGGTGACGATGGCACCGTTGTTGGAGGCGGTGAAGGGGTCGCCACGATCTGCTATGACCACCAGGTCAGGCGTGGGATGCAGGCTGAGGCAGTGGTCCTGGTCCCAGTAAGTGGGCAGCACATTGGGAGGCAGGGGGGCCAGGTGAGCCTGTGATATCAACGTCTTGCAGAACTGCAACACAACAGGAGGTCGTCATCGATGTGGTAAGGTGCGCTGCAAGGCTTTTAGTGGTAAGTTTAAGGACAATGAGTTAGTGATTAATGGCTTTAATTTTTTGAGCTCTACAAGGGCACTTCAGTTTAGTTTTTACAGGGTACATCAAGCCTGCTAAATAGTGAATAAATTGGAAAACTATACATATGCCCAGGACTGAAGAGGTTAATAGGCTACATTCAAACAAGCTACCAGTGAAAAGAAATTCAAATCATCCCAAACCAAAGTCAAGGGGTTTTCCATAGAAATAAGTAAAGGTAAAAGCTGAGCTGCCAACAATCGGTTTGTGCAGTGTTGACCTTACGATGAGTGTGGTTTTTTTTTGGATCTCAGCGAATTTTCCAAGTTACTACATTTATGCTGGGTTTGTATCCTACCTACACTTTGAGATATACAGTATGTCCCGCAAAAAACAAAGCCCTCTCTTATTGAAAGATTATTTTGCAAAAAATTAAATGCTTATGGTATTCTTATGATGGTATTACTGATAAAGAGAAAAAATACTCTGTCCGGATTTTTGTGGGACATGCTGTATAGGGTTTTAGACACAAAGAGGTACAAAATTTAACACCTACCAGAAAGTGTCAGCTAAACGTTTAGCTTTATAGGTAATTCAAATTTTTCTAGATAATTAAAATTTATCTATAATCCAAGCGGAGCTAACGCCACCGGGTCGTTGAATTTAGACGAGGCGGCGAAACAGACATGAGAATAAACCTCACATGAGAGGGGATGTCCTGCGCATCACTGGGGAAAGAGACGCAGTTGCGGCAGATTTTGGTCATGATGTCTTCCCTGAAGACGACCATCTCCTGCGTGCAGTACAGCAGCCGGCACGGGTTCGTCATGAGCTCCACAGACGGCACCTTCTGACGCAGGCCTTCCGTCAAGTAGCTCGGCAAGGCAGGACTAGCAAACACCGAATAATTTTAACTAAAAAGTCCGTTTTTTTAGAGAAAACATTAAATATTGTTTATTATTAACAAACGGACTTTAAGAAACAACCCAATAGTAAAGAGTAACTACCGTGGGTAAATTTTGTTTCATGTTAGAGTAAAATGAAAATTAGAGCTCTTAACAGCTTCTTCGCCTGTTCTACTACGAACAAAGCTTACTGAAGTTCACGCTGTCAAATTTGCACTCGGAACGTATTAATTTATTTTATCTTTCGGTTTAGTAAAACCGAGGTTGACTTCCGATTTTATTCTACAGCACAGCTTACGGGGGTTTATTTAGCTTTTATTTTCCACTGATATGCAAACTTTCTGCTTAATCCACGTCTGGGCTACCTGAGTTTATCGTAGGAACGAACTCAGTATACACAATTTCAAAAATGATTCAGAAGAACAAGACACCCAAACAGGACATTTCACTCATTCGATGTACTGAAATTCAATAAATAATCGATTCCAACCCTGCTCTCCCACTATACATACATCGCCATAAACTCCTACAGCCATTACAATAAAAGAAAGTTGAAATTAACTTATTCTTATGTCAGTTTGACTCTTAACCGTTTAAAATTTCTTCGAATATTGCTTTGATATCCGTTATAAACGCTGCACAACTCTTACAGCTGTCACATGGTTACGACCAAAGTCTTCACTAATTCTCACACGTTCATCTTTCACATCACAACGCTCACCCACGCATCCATGTTCCTAAACACTGCATCGCATTACACCCCTGCAAAAAAATAGCGCAATACAAAACTCGTATACACAGAAGTTACTTCAATGAATTCATTGTTCAAAAAACATTCACTATCCTTGCTCTGATCAAACAGTATCAAAATTACAACACTTCAATGTTTCACAAGCTATGCATCACGACAAGCCACACAACACCACAAGAAACCCTAAACAATACCACAATAAACCACACACAACACCACAACAAACCCCGCACAACACCACAATAAACAACACACACAATACCACAACAAACCCCACACAACACCACAACAAGCCACACACCACACAACAACAACAGCCCACACGCCACCACAACCCACCGAGGGTAGACGCTACAAGGCCCAGGATCGTTGGGTCCGGGCACCAGGATGAAGCGTGACCTGCTCACCAGCTCCGGGAACTGAGCGATGGTATCGCCCAGGCCGGTCAGCAGCCGCCGCAGCTCCAGCACCTGCCACACCCACACGTTACCTCCAGACCAACTTCGGGATGGTCAACTCGATGTCCGGTCAAGTGAAATGAGCATGTCTAAGTCCGTGGACTTAATTTTAGCAGAGGCAATTTTCTATGCACCGTACGTCTTATTGCTTTCACTGCGCGTGCGAGTTGATTTGTGTTTACAATCTTTGTAACATAAGTGCACTAGAGCTCAGACGAGGAACAAGATCGTCTTTTTCCTCACGAGGTTAACCGATCAACAATCTAGTAAACGAGTTCATACTGCTAAGGCAAAGGCAGACCTAACTGGAAATTCAAATTTCCATTCAACGGTAGGGTAGCGGAATTGGACTCAAAATAGTGCAACGCTTCAAGAAAAACTAAAAAACGAAAATCAGAGTTCAGTCAACTATAAAATATCATCCCTCGTTAATGTTAATAAATGACATCAAAACGTATCACATGAAACTACACGGATAAAATAGGTCCTGGATCCAGAGCTTTCGGGACGTACCCTTGCTCAATCAGTGAGGCTGTGTCAGAGAAGGCAGTCCATAACAATGGTACCCTAAGTGATATTATTTCAGATGAAATTTACAGTCATTTTTGACGGTAATGAGACGCTAGTTTCTATCCATATCAACTAGACCTCCATGACTCGTTGTGTCACTGTTGATGAATTAGACAGTATTCTTTAAGCAGTAAGACAAAATAAATTGGACAACACAAATGTGAGACGCATAAAGGAGTTTTTACTTTAATTATTGATTTGTTCATGCTCCCTTAAGTATTTTCCAAAAGTGTTCTAAGAAGTGAAAAAATTTGCGCTGAAAAGTGGACTTTAATAACCGCTCTCATCAGGGATTTATTTATTTGTTAGTTCAAAGATTATTTATTTATTTATTAGTTCAAAGCTCTCTAGCTACACCAAAGGCGATCTCAAGAGAGCGAAAAGAAGGGATAGCAATATGTCAGCATTACATATCTTACAGCATGCATGAACAGTTGAAATTAGATGTTTCGTCTGCCACTTGTATTTCCAAAGCAACTCTTCTTTGAACTGACCAATTTGCATACTGTAATGCATTTAACGTGTCCATAACTAACAACAGAAAAAATTTGAAAGCAGAAATAAAGTCATAGATGTAGAAGTTATGAACAAAGTACACCGGTTATCACTTCAATACATAGAGAACAATGACACTCGAAGTTTGTAAATCTTATGTTGGGAGTTGAAAGCTTATTATTAGTATGACATAGTATCAGGTACAATAATACCTAAATGTAGTCAGCTGTATACTCCATTTTAGAGATGAACCCGATGCTACGTACGAACTAAAATAATTCTCACAGCGTTTTAGATTCTTGAAGCGTCGATTCAGACATGAGAAAATTTTGAACTGTAGAGTGGCAAATGTCTTTCTAAATAATCCAGTTAAAATTCATAAAATGTGCACAGTACAGGTGCTCAGATGTGGAGGAATGCACAAATTCCTCAGCAGGAGTTAACCAGCTCCTTGCAAAATTTTCTTATCAAATTTAAAGTTCACTCATTAAAATCGTGAGGTTATTTTGTTCAGCAAATATGCCTCAGGTATGGCATTCAATAAATCAAGAAATTGATACCTTATCGTAAGTCAAGGACAATTCAAGGATATAGAATATTCCTCCAAATTTAAGGACATTAAATAAAAATTAAGGACAATTCAAGGACGTGCGAACCCTGCAAGACGCACACAACACAACTCAATAACGACCCACACAACACAGCAAGGACCCACACAGCACATAACACAAGCGGGACCCACACAGCACACAACACAACTAGGGCCCACACAGCACACCACACAGCCAGGACCCACACAGCACACCACACAGCCGGGACCCACACAGTACAGCCGGGACCCACACAGTACACAACACAAC
Organism: Orchestia grillus; assembly: GCA_014899125.1. Taxonomy (NCBI): domain Eukaryota; kingdom Metazoa; phylum Arthropoda; class Malacostraca; order Amphipoda; family Talitridae; genus Orchestia; species Orchestia grillus. Next base: position 21,579 of record VOMN01027655.1, on the reverse strand, counting down.
TAGGACCCACACAGCACACCACACAGCCTGGACCCACACAGCACACAGTACAGCCGGGACCTACACAGCACACAACACAACTAGGACCCACACAGCACATAACACAACTAGGACCCACACAGCACACAACACAGCCAGGACCCACACAACACAGCCAGGACCCACACAGTACAGCCGGAACTCACACAGCACACAACACAACCAGGACCCACACAGCACACACCTGACCGGCCGTATGGGACTCGGACATGAAGTTGCCGCACAGGACGAACGCGGTGGGCGGGTAGCTGCTGTAGCCCCGCAACAGCTCCTCCAGTTTGCTCACCACCTGCAGTTGATTGACTGATGAGATTTAACTATTTCTTAGTTTAAAGCGCCCTAAAATTAAAAGAAGCAAAATGGGCAGGAAAGAAGTCTCGAAATCCTATCTATAGCTTAGGTAACCTTACAGCGCTCCTACGAGGTCACCAGTCCCCGCAGCATAACTAAGACCAATCCAACTAACCTAACCCCCTCACCTAGCCTATGCCCCCTTAGGGGTCACCACCTGCAGTACACTAACACACTGTCACTTGGTGGCCTCACTAGCAAACTCAATTTGATGTTTCGTACGAGCTTTAGGTAATCTTATCTGCACGAATTTTTTATTCGATCTCCCATATTCTCTCAGTAATCTCATGTCTTAAATTTTAATTTAATCTCATACATGCTCTTCAATACTCTTCATGTCATGTATGCTCTCGGTAATCTCATATGCACGAATTTTCAATTTGACCTTATATATACACTCAATAATCTCAAACAATTAGATTAAATGAGTAGATAAAGTTACTAGCTAGTTTAAAGTTCCCTATCCACAAGAAATGTGGTCCAAAGAGAGCGAAGAGATAGCACCATTTATAATGGACTTTAGAGAACTTATAATCTATGCCGAAGGCGTGTTTCGAAACAAGATCCTCTGTGTATAAAAACAGAAAATTAAAAACGAATAGAAAGAAAACGCAAAGAGATAAGAGAGTTGTGAAAATTTAAATAAGTAAAGTGGGCACGAGAGGTGTAAGTCCCAAAGGCTTATCTATAGCTTACCTCTGATGGGCCATAGATAAACCTGGGGCACCTAACAGTGCCCTCTGGAATGGCCAGTCCCCACGGTAGATGATAGATAAATTTAATTAACCCAATTCTACTGACCCCTGAGGGGTAAATTAGTATCATATACTATACAGAGCCGCCTTAAAACTTGCAGTTCCTACAAAATAAGATCGCATTTTACTTGCTGTTGAAAGATGTATCGCAAACTTTTAGAAGAACGTTGCTTATAAAAATGTTTCTTTTTTAATTGACAGTACCAAGGAGAACCCAAAGGGAAGTGCTGAAACCTTTATATTAATACAAAAATACCCATAACATGTTGAGGTCACTCTTAAAGTACCGTTTGAGCCTATAATGATACTTTTTTATTTCATAACAAATATCGAAAGGAAAATAAAATAATTCATTCACTTTTGACCCAATGAACCGTAACCATTATACCAAAACTCTTAATTAATGCGAGATTAGTTTTAAATTTTTGCACTGTTATTACTAGAATGTGCATGGCTGGAGAAAAAGTAAGGTGACAAAAATTTCAGTAATATATAAATTACATAATTTACCAAACTGAGGCTGTGTACGTGAGTACAACAGTCTTAAGCTAAGGTAAACCTCAAATGAACCCTTGTGTACCATTATTTATGCATCGTTATTTTCTAAATTTTGTATTTATTAAGCAATTTGACGTCTAACTAAAAATAATGCCTCACTAAAGATGATAGGCGATGTTCAAAAAATTCTGTATTTCTTAATTATAAACATATTAGAGTGTCACCCTTACACGCAGCATACAACTACATGACAACACACAGTATAACAATTACATCCCCCATGTAACTACATGACAACGCACAGTATAACCATCACATCCCCCATTTAGTCACATGACAACACACAATATAACCATCACATCCCCCATGTAACTACAAGACAACACACAGTATAACCATCACATTCCCCACGTAACTACAAGACAATACACAAAATTGCCCGACAATGCAGAGCATCACCTTCACACCCCTCATAAAACTACAACACAACCAGCAGTGTCACCCCACATCGGCCATAATTTGCAGGACGACGCACAGTACGAGAGGCCCGGCACCCTCAGGTTTACGCTCCATTTTTACCCCTCCTCCGCTAGAAGTACCGTGATCTTGTCGAGCCACACATCGGAGAGCACCACGAACATGGCCTCCCTGCGCTGCTGTGCCGCCACCAGCTTCTGGTTGTACTTGGCACAAGTCGTCCCTGAGCCGCCGAAATAATTCACATTGCCCAGCAAAGCTCTGAAATGTTAACGGAACAGGTAAGAAATGACTTACAAACACAACAAAATTCACATCAGTTCTTGTAAACAAACCTCTACATTTTTTTACGTGGAAAAGCATGTGTCAGTAAATACCAGTATGTGTCAGGAGATGCAAGCATGTGTCAGCAGATGCAAGCATGTGTCAGCAGATGCAAGCACGTGTCAGCAGATGCCAGCATGTGTCAGCAGAAGCCAACAGTGTCAGCCAGTGTGGGCAGCACCACCAAGACCTCACCTGGAAGTATCAGGCAGCTCAGGAGGCGGGAGTCCCACAGCCTCGGCATGGAAGACGCCATCTTGGAAGCGGCCCTCGACCAGCACGAAGCAGTGCTCCGAGAACAGTCCTGTAAAGTGACCGCATCAGCGCGGCTGTCGTGTAGCTCTTAAGCTGAGTGGTGCAAGAGTTTCCTCACACACGCAAACCTACGCGACGTTATTGGGTGTTGTGGTGCCTGCTCAATTTCTAAGGAGTTCATGTGTGATGCAAGTACGCACTAATACACTAAAGTACTTGTGATGGCCATTCAAATTGGAAGATGGTTCTCATTCATGGTTCTAATAAGCTTTAAATGGAGTTCAGTTTGGTCGCGTACACGATTTACGGTAGGGAAGGCTTCTCAGCTTTCAAGGTCTGGACATTACATTCATTCTACGTAGCACGCGATCTACTAGCTTTTATTATTCAACTATCTTGGAGGAATCTTCAACTCTTTCATGCCACGGGGCATGGTTCTCTTCGTCCTGTTTCAAAAGGCTGCAGCTAATTTTTTGTACTGCATCACAGTGAAAATATCATTCATTGCAAGATTTTGAATTTAACGAGCCCTCGCATTTACGACGGGTCGCTCAACTGCAAGTAATAGAAAATTCTAGCTGCGCCGGCAAGACAGTTAGACTGGGGCTTTAAGGGACAGTCTTGCCACAAGACGAGAGAAGCAACACTGACCTGCGTGGAACTTGGCACTGCCTAGGTTGAGGGGCACCGTGCCCGTGTCGTCCTCCAGGTGCATCTGGCCCTCCACCAGCTGCGTCAGGAGCCCCAGCACCACCACTTCCTCCTCGCTCTTCCCCCCGCCTCCGACCAGGAACTCAACCTGTCCACCAGTGCAAGCAACACCACAAATTTAGAATGGACAAAATATAGAATGGAATAGAACATGTCACCAGGAACGAGCCACAAGAGTCGGAGTGCCGGATCTCGACACCAATGCGGATACCGCTTTGAAATACCCTAGACTTATATGCTACACTATAAATTTCTAACCATGGGTTAGCTAACATTAACAAATGAATTTTTTATAAGTTGTGCAAACATAGAATTTTATGAGCTTCAATTTAAGAGTAATTTAAAGTTGGTAGATGCCATAAGTAAAAATTAAGATCCTGAATAGTAGAAGAGATTGATGAAATGTAAACTCAAAACGGGGTCACAAAGTGGATCTCCCATCTCTGTTCGAGATGAAAAACTTCAATTTTATTTGTATAAAGAGAAAAATTTACAAGCTTTCATTTGAGAGTAATTTGAAGTGTGGAGGTTCCACACATAAAAATAAAACCTTTAACAGTGATATAGACAAAAATTCGACTCAAAATAGTGGTTCAGAGGGCCATGTTGAGGACAAGTTTTATCCGCTCTTCTTTTACACACAAAAATAATAGGGTATATGTACAGGACTTAATGAGCCTTCATTTAAGACTAACTTGAAGTTTCTATGTGCATTAGCTGAAAAATAATAGTGTAAAGAATTTCCTGTTTTTTTTTTCATGTGCCAAATTTCAAGTGGTGTCCAGGTTGGTGTCGAAAAACGACACTCCAATGCCAAGTGGCTCGCCCCAGGCCACATGACGTCACACACACTACTGAATATATAAAAATGAACACTTTTCCTGCAATGATGCTATTTTTCTAGAAGTAAAATGACCAATTCTAAGTGGGTCGCGTCCAAGGAAATGCATTCAACAAAAGTGACAGGTAGAGCAGGCAAAACTACAGCACTGAAGTCATCTTCATTAGGTCAGTGATGCAACTGCTAAGCAAACAAGCGCTTGTCTCAAATCAAATACAAAATACGAAAACAACATAGCCAAAATTTAGGTGCATTCTTTGCTAGTAAACAAACACTGATTTTTAATGCAATGAATAAAGGATATTTTTTTTATTTTCACTTTTATTTGGATTAAAAGAACTGACCAATAATTCATCTGGCTGAACTGCCAAATGATTTTAACTTACGACCTTAGATACAAAACCTTTCTCCAATAGAAGAAATGACAACGGGGAAAAATTGGAACTAATGAACACAGAAAAGAACACGAGTTTGACGCAGCAGCTCAGCTGGTATTCCCAAAGCCTCCCTCTACGATGCAGACCTTGGTGAGGCCGAAGTGCTTGTCCCCTCCAGCAGGAGTGCCAGCGGCTGGTGGCCTGAACAGTTTGTGCTGCCGTGTACGGTTGTACACTGTGCTGTACCTGTACAAACTCCTCAGCTGTAATGTGAGCACAATGTGCTGGTGTATTGCATAATTAATTACAAAAAACCTCTTTAGTCACTCAAGACAATGGATTTCTATTATGTATTTTCAAATAATACTTTCGACCTGATTACAAGATCTAGCCAACATTTCCATGGCAAATTTCAGAATTTGAAGACCTTCATATTTATGGAAAACATCAGTCATAGGTGCCTCACCATTGCTAGTACACAAAGCCACACATAATTGTCTACCTGTTTAATTAAGAAAATAGAAAGTAGGTGAAACAGGTACTAACCGTAAGTACATGAGTAAAGTACCTATACATTCTTCACAAACAATATCTACACCCACAACCTAGAAAACTAAAAAGGAAAATTTACTTTCAAACGAAGCAAAACACTCACAACAATATCACTTGAACTTATTCATTATTTAAACTTCATCAATGAGAAGGATAAAAATTGCTGAATTTTCTAAACCAAAACTCAAGCAAGGCCTTTTTATTTTCTAACAACCATTTCTGTCATGCAAGTGTTTAGAAAACGAGACAACGGTACCTGTTCCTGAAGAGAAGAGCTTTGTGCGTGGCATCACCATGCAGCACCCGCAGTCGCTCTGGCGCCAGTACAAACTTGGAGCGCTCTATGCTGTACTCAAGAGCTGGGATCTTGTCGGCTGGTATGACCTGCAGCAGCAAGTCTGGCTCTTCGCTCTCAGCCTCAGACACATCCTACAGGAGAGAAGATATCAATGAAGGCATTTACTATGTAAATTATTTTTCAACCTCTCAACCTTATGAAATTACTGAAGTTCATAGCATGTTAAAATTCTCAGGAAGTTGCTAATCTTATTTACTACAGCCCCTCGATCTATAAAAAGACTAGGTTACGATGTTCTTACATCATCATCAGCCTGAACAAATCAGAAGAAATTTGAGTCACATCAAAAAGAATGCAAAACGGGCGGTTGCTAAAATTGACACTATTCATGAATAGTACACATCTTACAAAAGGGTTATAACATAATACAATACATTGTAAATTCTACAGTATATTGTAAAGATGCAAAACATTTGTTTTCCCCCAACCATCATTTTCTTTTGTTACAGATGTTGAAAATTTTTTAGACAAATATGAACTATTTCATTAAGCTCTTTCAAAGTCCCTGGTGTGTTGAATTCGTTACACATGAAACATTTTTTAAACTTCCGGTAATTAGAAACGAAGGCTTACTATAAGGAGTAGAGAGAAGTCCTGTGAGAAAACAGAAAACCTGTAAGAGGTAGACAGAAAACCTGTGAGAAGTAGACAGAAAACCTGTGAGAAGTGTAGACAGAAAACCTGTGAGAAGTAGACAGAAAACCTGTGAGAAGTAGACAGAAAACCTGTGAGAAGTAGACAGAAAACCTGTGAGAAGTAGACAGAAAACCTGTGAGAAGTAGACAGAAAACCTGTGAGAAGTAGACAGAAAACCTGTGAGAAGTAGACAGAAAACCTGTGAGAAGTAGACAGAAAACCTGTGAGAAGTAGACAGAAAACCTGTGAGAAGTAAACAGAAAACCTGTGAGAAGTAAACAGAAAACCTGTGAGAAGTAAACAGAAACAGAAAACCTGTGAGAAGTAAACAGAAACAGAAAACCTGTGCGAAGTAAACAGAAACAGAAAACCTGTGATGCGTAAACAGAAACAGAAAACCTGTGAGGCGTAAACAGAAACAGAAAATCTGAGAGGTGTAGACCTAAGACCTCCTGAGACAGAGACTTGGCAAAGCCACCGACTAGCACAAGCTGCCACTTGGTGCCCTGAAGCTCTGCTGCAGTCAGAGGTGACAAGACTCCCTTCTGATGGCAAGATACTCCTCTGGTAACACACAGAGGAACAGAAGGGGGGCACGGCACGGAAATGCCGAGCTGATCAGCCAACCCGTTACTCAATGTACATGTAAATTTCCCATTTTTTTAGAATATGCAAGGCTTGATTTGCATAAGCAGAAAATTAGTGGCCTCATTATTGGAAATAATTTTTCCATGTCAATAGACAGTGATGTAGACAGCCAATGAGATCTACTAGCTTATATGTAACAGGAGAGAATGTGTATCTCTCTAGAAGAGCTACATTGGCATGACTAGAATGACTTAAACAGCCATTAAATGCTTAAAGGTTCTATTATTAATCACTTTTGAATTCCCCATAATTCTCAGCCTGCCCTCTAATGATGAACTTCACTTGAATACTTCTATTTTGGTAGAACTTTATGAAAAAGAACATATTCAGATCATAGAGTACATCAACTCCCGTAGAGTATGAAATCAAGTTCAAACCAGTCCTTAATGAGAACATCAGGTTCAAACCAGTCCTTAATGAGAACATCAAGTCCAAACTAGTCCTTAAATGAGAACATCAAATCTAAACCAGTCCTTAATGAGAACATCAAGTTCAAACCAGTCCTTAAATGAGAACATCAAGTCTAAACCAGTCCTTAATGAGAACACTATTGACATTATTAGATTTAAATGATTGAGTACAATAACACCCTAAATTATAGGATCCATTGCCATTTCCCTCCATTTTGACAGTTTATGTAGCACCATGAACATGTACTGTATAAGTACTTTAACCTGTTGCCAAGATGTGTACACTTTTATGAATAGCATGAATTTTATTGGAAGCCATTTTTACATTGTGTAATGTGACTGAAATTTCTTGTTTTGTTTCAGCTTTATGATAATGTATAAGCATTAAAATGTTACATTTTTCAAAATTCAGTGTTTTATAAGTAACATTAGCAACTACCTTAAGAGTTTTAAAACACAATGAACTAAAACACTATGCAATTTATTATGTGCATACTTTTGTGAGCCATCATCAAAGATGAAAAATCACATACTGCATAGCTATATGGAGTTACAACATAAGTGAAGACCTGAGAATAGTGAAAAGTGATGAACATACCTGCACCATATGATCAACTGTCTCTAGATAGCACAACTACACTGACTACTCCAAAAGATTAATCTAATATTCGAAATAAACTAAAATGAATGAAACTTGAGTTAGCCATCTTGCATTGAGAAGTAGAGGCTAAATTATTAATTGCCAATAAATATACACTTGAATTACATAATTTAATTTCTCATAGATCATATTGGGTATTTTCCACGTCACTTTCATTGTCTTTTAATCATCAATTCCTTCGAGGAGTGTCACATTCTTCTGCAGCATTAATGTTTTTATTTACGAAATTACTTTTTTTAGAATATAAAAGCAACAAATTTCTTTCAATTTCATAAACATGTTCAATAGAATGCAAAAATTGAGCTTTACTTAAAAATGCAAACTTTTCCCATGACAAAGTCTTGCATCTAGAGAAAATATTTACTACCAACCAAAATATGTTATGTCTTGGTAAAATCAGGAAATATGTATTATATGCTCACAGTATGGAAATTTAAAAAAAAGGAATTTTTGTCAGTAATACATCAAGCCAATTCAAAACAATGGAGTATAAAATCAAAACCAAGCGCATTTATAGATGCTTTAACTCGAGCACAATCTAATAATTTTAACCTTGAGTTTGAGGTTGCAAATTCTCAAATTATGACTTTGGAATAAAATCATTTAAATACAAACTACAATAAAAAAAACATTCACAAACAAATTCAGAGATCAAACTAACCTTGGCATAGGGTAGCTTAATGTCCTACTTTTAGCCTGACAGTCCTGTTTTTGAGCTACTCATGTCTAACTTCTAGCCAGCACAACCATTAAGTATGTTTCAAATATTTTATACAAATGGTATACATTAGACTCCCAATAAACATGCTTAATTTACCATGAAGTAGGCCAGTGAGGGCAATTTGAAAACGTTTTTCTTTTATGAAATGCTGAAATGGCCACCCTACCTTTGCAGCAAGTGCAATTTCCTCTTGGGATATGACGGCAGAGGTGAGAGGCAGTTTCTGCACAGCAGCTATGACCTTCTCCACTATTTCCTCCCGCTGATTCTCTTCAATGGGCTCCACAAGACTGCTGAGGTACTTTGCTCCATCACTGCCAATGAGAATTTTGGTAATACAAAATATTTAAGAAAATAAATAGCAAGCATTAAAGAAATATGCCACACTTTTATAAGTACAAAATAGAAAACTGTACAATCACAATAGAAATACACACGTCATTGAAGAAAAAATTCATTGAGTACAATTAAGAACTATAAATGCTATTATTAAAAAAGTATACTTCAAGAAAAAAGTTTACAAAATAGACAGACATAGCTGTCACACAAAAAATGACATAGGAAATATAATTCTTTTGGTTTCCACACTACAACATTTAGGAAATGATCATCCATTGTTAAACTACATAGGTATATATTATTGGTTTTATAGGTTTTATTTATATAAAGCTGAAACATAGGGTTTTTTCAAGTGTGCAGCAAAACAAAACATACCTGTAAGCATTAGGTCACATCTTAATGACTAGGTGGAACATATAAATCATGTTTGTATATCTGAAAACTGAGAATCTTGAGTAATAAAATGTTTATCTTATTTTTTATCACTTTCAAACTTTCATTGCAAGTTCACACTTGCATGGTATGACCCAGTAGAACCAAATCTAAACAGTAAAATTGATTCTTTGAATTAGGAAGAAGCTAGCAGAGCTACCGCATTCAAACTTACCTCCTGAGAGTAAGTCCGTGCATCCTGAACAAGGAGAGCACTTGTGTTTTTAGTGAAGACATGTTGAGAATGGAGGCAGTCTCTGTATAAACACGCCAAGTATTACTCAGTGTTCACTTTCAAGTTTAGAACATGCTAATAAAACACTTGAATATTTGAAGTAGTTTTGAGTTGAACATGTGAGAAAAACTATTTAGTAAGCAAAAATTAAAATTGTACACTCCTATAATGTTTTTGTCCATCAGTTAACAAAAACTGTATCGTTTTAATGGCTAAAATGACAATTTTTTGATTGAAAATATGTTTTTTAGTCTTACCTGCAAAATTTGAATGAGACTAAAGTTTTACAAAAGTATATAGAACTAACAGAAACATATTCATAATATTTCACTTTCTTGATAGAAATGAAAAATACTTAGAGCATAAAGTGGTCCTTTTATCAAGCTACATCTGTGTGCCAAATTTGAAATTGATCAATTTGATAATAAAAAAGAAGATCCAACATCCAAATACTTCATATATGGATAGTTTTTTATACTAATAGAATGGGTCATGAGATATAAAAAATTAATTAGTAAAATTAAAGAGCCTTGGTTAACATGATTTAAATTCAAACAATTCACTGCATTTAATAGTTTATTGACCTCCTACACCTGTGTGTTATTTAATCAGTGTTTGTCTACAGTAAAAATGTGTTCATAGACATTACCAAGACGACAAGACCTAACCATACATCACCACTCTTTTCCCATAAAGTTTCTTATTCAAGTTTAATATTTTTTTCCATTCTATTCTGATATAATTTATTCAAGTCTACCAAATACTGCTTGTGCTTTTTATTTTTTGTTTTAACAAATATATTATTAATTGCATCAACCAGCACATAATTCATATTATACTATTCATCTCATGCTGCAAGATATCTCACTCCCAAGTTTCCCTAAGCACCTCTAGCAAACCCTTTAACTTTATCATACTGCCCATAAACTACATTCATTAAGGTTTCTCTCCCACATTCTTACTTACAACATTCTAAAATTAAATGTTAAAGCATTTCTTTTACTCAAGTGTGACAGTCTTGCAGCAGATACAGCACACCTCTAAGCCTCCCTTCATTCCACTTCCATGTACATCCGTTAACCTTTCAAGCTATATACCAGACTTCATACAGCAGTTGACTTTCATAAATTCTACTACAAAACCCCCGTTTTGGCATTTAGTAATAAGAGCACAAGGCCAGAAATGTTTTTCCAATTCATACAATATATTTTTCATTTGATCAGTGAATATTCTTATGTCTTTTCAATTTCTTCATCCCATACTTTGCAATCTCATTCTAGTCAAGTTCCTGCCCAAGTTCTAAAAACCCAGCCATCAACAAATTCTCAATATCTAACACACACAATCTTACAGAAGTTTTCTCCCACTCACTTACAGTATAATTCAATTAAAAAACTAGTCTCATTCACTTTCATTTTCCTTACGCTTAATTTTCACATTCTAACTCAATAAATCCTTCAACACTCGCTCAGAAAACTAACTCCACGTCTCCACCGCCGATTCAGCTCTGGTTGAACTTGGTGCGGGAACCAACATCAGTTATAACCTTTATTTCGGCCAAAGAAAAATTTCAGCAAAACATGTAGTATATGCGAGGGCAGGTTCCTAGTTTCGTCTTAAGGATCGCTGAGCTTGGAGTCGTCTTCGGTCCAAGCCAAGTGAAGTCGGCTTGTATTGCCTCCTCAAAGTTAAAACTCGCGCGATAACTGAAGGCGAAGTTTCGACTTTCCGCTAGAACAGAAATATAAACATTGAAGATGGTAATGCACATTAAAGAAAGCAAGTATTATACAATGTATTATGAATTGCAGACTGTAATGAAGGCCCCGACAAACGATGGCCCCAATCTCATGTTCAATTTCATATACTATTGACACTCTCCAGGACCCACGTCTAATACTACCAGAAAGTGTCAAATTTTCCGACTACTGCGGTACTGCCTGGATGCCAATGAATAGCATTAAGGTTGGGTGCTTCATATACTCTGCGATAACGAAAGGTATCCAATATTCGATCAACAGCATCCTGAGTTAAAAAGAGACCTAAGTAACCTAAACTACAAGCTGTATTTGTAGCTCTGAATGACCCCGACCATATACGGATTACGGTCTCTGATTGACAAGGTCACGATAGAGAAAGCACGGATCCTTCCATTCGGCGAACTTTACAGGTATACCTAACAACTATTCAATTATTGTCTACTTATAGACCAATTGATTAAATTCTATTCAAAAAGAAGATTTATATAGTTTACAGAATACAATGCTGAAGTTATTTTCGATGTAGTCACAGTTAATTTTAATGTCATCCGATTTGAAGATGTGGAAGATGATAAAATTTCTACATTAAAATGGGCCCCTAGATTCGTACATAAACTGGGTAAAACATAAAATAATTTGACAAAAAAACATGTACCCGTAAATCATCAGATTACAATAGACATATGTATGAAGAATTTCAAGAGAATACAAGTACTTGTCTGGCCAAGAGTTTTTTATGTTGGAGGTTCAGATTTGTAGTACGTTCATTTTGGTCAGGATGGATATTAAAACAGGGTTTTTGGGGCACTTAACTCGTATATTTGCGTCATGAAGATTCGGGTCTGATCCTGTGATGAGTGTTCTTCGTGGTGCGTGATTGTGTGGTAGCTTTGTGAGTGGGTATTTAATTGGTGATTTTTGAGATTCGTGACTTCGGATTGGTCACCAATGTTGTAGTAGCCGCAGGTTTCAGTGCTGGTAGGAGCGCTTAAGGGAAGAGTGGAGTACCGGGAGCCTCCCCTTTCAGTAAGAGTCCATTTTCACATTATTATGAGCACCCCTGCCACAGAGGCTGCAGACACGTCAGACGCATCTCTCATTTGTCCCATTTCCCTCGTCGTCTTTCACTTTCAGTCATGTGTCCAATACAGCAAAAATATTAACTCTATGAAAATGGTGTTGCTGTGCATTTCTCTCACGGGTTGCACTTGTGCTCGCTGCATGAGCGAGCATTGGTCACCAATATTATTCTACCCGATTGTACTGAATAAGAACGAAAGACTTTTTAAAATAAAGAAGTGCGAAGTGAATTTGATTGGTAGATAAGTAAGATATTACTAGTCAGCCAATTGACCAAACGGCGTCGGCTTGGCGACAAGCCTTGTGGCCACCGATCTTGCTATGTTATTATTTTGAAAACATTGCATCAGCACAATAATTGTTAATCATATCTTACAAATGCATTGTTTAATTAAGGTAAATAATCTTTGTGTGGGTTCCATGGCGCTCTGGTTAGAGTGATAGCATCGCAGCTGGGAAGTTAGGGTTCGATTCCCGGCTCTGGCACTGTTTTTCTCGTAACCGTGGAACACTTCATTTCTTACAACTACTAGTACGGTGAGGGATGTGAGGAATGTGTAGTTTAAACTTCTTTTTCTAAGGGAAGTGCTCCGCAGTCACGTGAAAATGCCTCCCTGAGCCGAGCATCGGACCCAGGTCCTTTCGGTTACGAGACCACTATGCCACGGAGTCCACTAAAGCAGTTGCAAATCGATTTTCTGTCAAAACAGACAAAGCTTCCATTATAAACAAGGAATAAATCTTTCATATGATTAAGAACAGTGCTAAAACAATGTATTTGATGATGTTTTCTTTCCGCAGAAATGTGCATGGGCCAAGCAGAACCGGAGTTGAAATTGAAACGAGAAGTAAAAGACTGCGAGCGTGGAATTGTAGGTCGTGGTCACTCGTGGACTCGATATAGTTTGTTGTTGTCCGAGGCACGTGTGGGGTGTGGTAACTTTATTTGAAGTGATTCGTAAACGCTGGGGTTTTTGATTCAAAGTGTTCCTTTTGTCTCTTTAAGTACACATCATGGCAAATATTTTCACTCCTACTAATCAAAAGCCGCTTACGAATGTGGCGGTTGTAAGATTGACCAAGAATGGCAAGCGATTTGAAATTGCATGCTACAAAAACAAAGTAATAAACTGGCGTGATGGAACGTGAGTAATAAATTATGACTTCACATCCTATTTTATTCAATTAAGTAGTGTATATTTTTTAAATATAACTTTAATGTTATTGTGATAGAAACCATCAAAGTATTGGGTTAATTTTTACTCTAGGACTTCTATCCCAGTAATTTATTGCATGTGACTTCTAGTTCACTTTTACCCATTTATGATAAATTTGAACATAAAACTGAGTGAAAATAAATTTGTTATTACTGTGGTTGTTAAGATGTTGCTATTTTACTATAAGTTTACTGAAAGTTTGGTCAAAAGTTTGCTATAAGGTTATACCTGTTTTGATTAAGGAGCTAAATTGATTACTTTTCAATTAACTTGAATTTATGGCTCTTCATTTCATTCATATCTTTTCATTGAGTAATCTGAAAACTTGATAACTTAAGTTTTATCATATGCCATGTATTTTATTCATTTGTTAATATTAATATGAAATGATTTCAAGGGTTTTATAAATATGTTGAAAAATTCTTAGTTAAAATGTACTCTACTGCTCCAACTGCACAGAATGTCCTGGTCATTGTACAGGCAGTGCAGCCTTCACACCTACTAATCAGAAGCTTCTTACTAACATAGTGGTACAAGTATCACTTGAGTCTTGGTGGATAGAAATTATTTTTCTTAGAAGGTAAAATCTATTAAGAAAAGTTTTGATGCTTAGAAAAAGCTCTATTGAAAGATATTGAAGTTGTTCCTGTACTAATGTATCAAAGTTTTACAAAGTCTACGTACAGATTTTTGGACTACATTTTCACATTTTTTTATTACGTTGCATAGTGTCAAGTGAACAGAACAGACCTTTCCTAATGTAATGTAACTCTAATGCCCCTCAGAAAAATAGTTCCTATCCAATGACACTAAAATGAAGGCTCTACAATGAACTAGATGCTTTGTGCAGTTGGCCACAGTGAAGTAAATGTTAACCAAATGTTTTGATCTATATTAAATTTGGCTAATGATGGTTGATATTAATTTATTGTATTGATATAATGCATAAAATTATTTACTTTTTATTTTATTTATAATTATTTTGCTTGTGTGGAAATTGTATGTTTGCATTAAATTTAGGAAGGAACTAGCTATATATATGCAAGTGTATGTGTATATATATATATAAAGAAAACTCATAATCACTTATGATACTCCTGCATTAGTTGAAGATTTTTCTGATTTATTCATGAAATGACATACTATATTGATTGTGTATAGAGCTTGTGCTTGGAAAAGAACAAAACACTAATAAAGGATGTGTCATATAAAGCAACAAATATGTACCAGATTTGAAATAACTACAGTATAAAGAGTACTTTATGGTCCTGCAGATTGCTAATATGAGTTATAGAAGAATTGGAGCCAACATGATGAAAGTGTACATGTTTATGCATAGTGTATAAAACTGCCAGAACTTCTTTAAACTTTCAGATCAGAAATCAGGTACAAGAGGACATCAATACATATTAAAGTAGAATTTCTGCAATTCCAGTATGAGACAGCATTTCTTTGCCAACAGAGTCATGGTGACATGGAACTCATCATTGAAAAATTTAAGTAGCAAAATTTATTTGGTGTTCAGAGACTCACTGTATTGTGCTTGGATTGATTCTCCAATGTTGCCACATGTGCCTAATTTACCACTCATTGTCATAGCTCTACCAGTAAAAGAATAAGTTGGAAAATTGAATGCACACAAAAAAATTGCAAGTGCTGAGCTAGTTTGAAGTTAAGGTACATGCTAAATGCTGATCAAATGATCAGATATAGGTCTTGTATATCTGAAATGCTACCATCTTGCTATGGTACTTGAGATATCTGGCATGATCTGAGACCAGTGGCGCACATTGCATAGTGAGGATTGTAGTGCCCAAAGTATATTGAATTTTTCAAATCTAAAATTTTGGCAATAAAGTTCAATATTTTTATTATATATATTTAGCTTAGTAACATCCAATTTGATTCTTTGAAACACTAAAATAAAATCCAGAAAAAAGCTGTGTTTTTCTAGTTTGCAAAATGAGTCCTGCTGAGGTCTGATGAGTAAAATTTAAAGTGTCAATCCTTAGATTTTTGATTGTGTTTGTAAATAAATAAATCAAAGTTGGCTGTAGAGCCAATTTTCAGAAATTAATTTCCTTTTGTGTGGAAAGACAGCAGCCATTTCTGCAATCCGGGGAAAATTTGGGACACCTGGCATGGGTAACTTGGGATACTTCATTAAATATGTCTAATAAATACTTTTGTCTATTTTATGATCTTAATGGCCATTATGTATAGTTACATGAGACAACTAAATGTTTATTATTGTCCCAGGTGATCAGTATCTACAGGTATTTGTGATACTTTAGCCCTGCCTTTTGTTCAGGAGTGAGCAAGCATAGGATGAACTTTACCACAATTCATCTCATTAGCAAACCTTTGGCACATCTCAATTTATGGTTATCTAACACTAATTAAAGATGTCTGTATGAGCAGCTACATGTAGAATGTTGTTCAGTTTTCTTCTGTTCACGTTAAATAAGTATTTTTTATTGTTTATCATACCTTATGAAATGATGGTGGTTCTCATTGATTTTAACCTCTGAAGTGCTAAGAAAATTAACTACAGTAAAATTGAAATATTTAGTTTCTTAATTTAGCCCTTCAATTTTAGTTGAGGTCTAAATATATTTACTCCACAACAAATGCAAGCCAAGTTATTTGGGTACCCAAAACAACATATAGTGCATTTTCTGGTATTATCAAAAGAAGAAATAATGTAGTCCTGACAATGTTTTCAGTGATTAAAGTATTGCAATGTTAATTAACTCTAAAAATACCTCTGCCAAGAATTATAGACATAAAAAATTATGCAATTAAGTCTTAAAATCTAATTCTTTTGTTTAAAACTAAGCTGAAAATGCATATGAGTGGGTAAAATGTAAACGACTGATTTGCAGTTCATCATTACTTTAAAAATTGAGTTGGTCATCTTGGAATTAAGCTGTTGCCTGTGTAACTATTAAATATCTTCCTGAAATATTTTATTTCATAGCTAAAGTTATGAGCACTGTTAGTAATGAAGATGTTTGTACATAAACCTAATGCATTGAATGTGTTACAACAATTCATACTGATGAAAGCTTAGTCCCTTGCTTTTCATATTTTTTTATATAATATTATGTTCATCAATTGTTTTCTTTTTTCTTTGTAACTGTGAAATTTGAACCACTCTCTCCATGTAAGAAGAAATACTTTAGCCATTTAATTGACTTGTGATTTTCATATATTGTACTACTGTGACTGAGAGGTTTGTTCACTTTCCAGTGAGACTGACATCAATGAAGTACTACAAATTCACGAAGTTTTCACCAATGTGTCCAAGGGAGCTACAGCCAATAAACAGCTCTTGACCAAGTGTTTCGGAACAACTGATGTGACTGAGGTAAGTACATGCACTCATTTCTGTCTTGAAGTAGGTGTTACAAGGCAGGGTTGGTCTATAAATGAACAAATATCTTGATTAAAGTGAAAATAGAATGTTATATGCAGATGTGTAGTTTTTGTTAGGAATATCATTAGGTGTCAGCTTTGGTAGATCATTTCTTTTTTTTTGCCCTTCATATAAGCAATAAGCATTCGTTAATGCTAATTCTTTGGGATGAACTTGTACATTATTTTTTAAATATATTTCATAGCTTGTATCTTTGTAAGTTAACCCATTACTGCATAATGTGTCAAACCTGATACAGTCACTAAAATGATAGTCTTTCTGTCATAATTACATGAGAAAAAATTTTGTTATTAGAGTTTGGAAGTATGTACATACCTACGTTTTAGAAGCCTAATCTAATAGAATGTTTTCTATACTTCACTTGTTACTCTAACAGACATTTGAGAACTCAAGGTGGATGGTTGCCTAAGGGAAACTTGCTGTTTTAAATTCCATGAGAAATAAAAGAAATAAATTAAAATTTACTCTGGGAGCTGAAAATTTTTATTTGCCTACTAGTGCTTCAGTAAAATATTTTAGGTTTTTATAAAGATATGCTTGCTGTTCCAGTTCCATGAGCTTCTCTCATAATTAGGTAAACTACATCTTTTTTCTGCTCATTTTCAGTGTTTTAGTGTGTGAGCATAGTACTAGTGTGATGGTACAGCATGTCTCACAAAAATGTCTCACCATGTAAGAGTTTGTTAAATATTTTGTCTTAAGAAATTTCAGTTTTCAGTTTCTGCACTAGTACATGTGCCCTCCAGTATGTTGTTGAGTTTTAAAATTATATAATTATTTTTTTTTAGGTTTGTAAGCTCATCCTCAAGTCTGGAGATTTACAATGGTCTGAGAAGGAGAGGAAAGAGCTTCAAGACAATCTCTTCAAGGAAATAGCAAATATTATAGCTGGTGAGTCACTGATAACTATGAGCAATGGTAATTTAAAATTTGTCTTCTTTTTTGTCTTTGAACTGTTTCATTCTGATGAGATGTTTTTTTTTTTTACTTGTCTAGTAATTAGATGCTGGTATGAAATTTGTAAGTATGTCCTCAAGTTTGCATTTATTTTTTACAATTTTGTATAGCAAAACCTTGTAGTGCATATGTGAGAGTTGTAGGTTTTGTATTGCTTATGCCAGCTCAAGTATTACACAAGTGAAGCTTTGGCATTGGAAACCACACAAAAAAGTCTAATCTTTTATTTACTATGAAACCTGTGATCAATATAGAAGCAGTTTTTAATTCATAAAAGGATCTATTTTTATAAAGTGTAGCAGAGCAGTTAGTTGAGACAAAAATTTTAGTGAACAATTTTTCATTATATGGAAAATAATCAATCTGGACATTAATACTAATTAACTGTAATTCTACTGTATTGATATCAAAAACAGATACAGATGATGTGACCATATGGTCATACTAGTAGAATTACTGTTAAAGTGATCAATTTATGATGTCTTCATTTGTGTGCTAAATAAAATTGCCGAGGTTTGCTCCAGCTGTGACAGAAACTATGACACAAATTAGGAATTAGAGTACTGAACATTTGTATAATGTAATCCAAATTAATTGTATGTATTTGACTTGAACACGTGAAGAGAAAGCTATACAAGATAAATTACCTACTTGTATTATTTGGTATTGAATTTTCTTTCATTTTATGTTTATTTTAACTCTGATCTTTACTGTGTTACTGAAACATAAATGAGTTGTGCAGTCAGCAAAAGTGTAACCCTGTTTCTTTTTTTAAAATAAATTGTCTGTAATTCAGTAAAATAAATAAGCATTTTGTCTTTTCCATAATTCTTAAACGCAGTTCCTTATATACAATTCATATATGCTTTTAATAAATGAAGATCATCACTTGTGCAATTAAAATGCGAGTTCATCTAACTATGTATTTAAGGCATTTTCACTTCTTGAGAGATGCATCTAAAGAGATAGGTAGTCATTCAATGTGCTTGTAGACCTTTGTGCTCAGTAGGGGGGATAAAATTTCTATTTCATGTTGAAACTTTGGTGAACTGCCTATATGGACCGACCGGGATCCCGGTCCCGGCAAATCCCGGCCCTTCTTATTGGTTATTATCCCGGTCCCGATTATTTTCAAGAAAAAACTGGGACTATTTTTATCAAAATGTTATTTTTTCAAGATTGTAAGTATCCTTACCTTACCTTACGTTCGTTGATACCCAATTTTTTTGCAAAATATTTGTGTAATAGGAGAGTAGTGTTGGACTATTGGCTTCTATGCACAAAAAAATTGAATAAGACCATACAAATTAAGGAATACAATGTGATTTTTTCTATTTTACTCAGGAATGCCATTAGGCTACAAAGGCTTAACTTGAATTTTACCTAGGACCTTCTGTATAAATTTTTTAGTTTTATTTATTTGTGTATTTCTTTTCCATCTTCATATTTCATTGAGTTTCTCTGTGTTAAAACATTTTTGAAGGTGGCAAAATTCTGTGCAACTTATAATAATTTAACATTCAATTTTATATGCCTTGTCCCAGAGGGACACTGTAAGGTTATCCAAGCTTAAGGTAGGCTTTTGGGATTTTTTTTTGTGTAACCACTTTACTTTTTTCCATTTTCATGACTTCCTTGCTGATAATTCATCTTTTTATCTTCTTTCTTAACTTGCTGTTTCTATACACATATCCTGTGTGAGAACACATCTTGTGCATAGATCCCCATTCTCCTAAGTCCATACTAAATGGTCCCTTCACTTCCAGTGCAAGATAGTCTAAGTTACTGAAGCACTGTTATCCTTCCTGCTTCTTCTACTACTACCACCTATGTCTTAAATTGTTTTTTTTTTTGCAGACAAATGCATCGACCCTGAAACAGGTGTGGCTCACCAGTCCACACTAATACAGAACGCCATGAAAGAGATCCATTTCTCCATCAAACCGAACCAGAGTGCCAAAAAGCAAGCGCTCGAAATTATTCCCAAGCTTTCCGATGTAAGTTACTTCCAAGAGTTATGTGATTTTTAGACTCAGATTTTTAGAATTTGACATTTAAAAGTAGCTCTGATGTTAGTTTCTAGGTTAGGTTTAATATAATCATTTACCTAATAACATTTATGTAGAGTAACTTACTCTATAGGTATGTATTTGAAGAGTTACTAAGGTATATGTGTAGATGTAGTTATAACTGTAATGATATATTAATAAAATACAAAAAGTACTTCTTCCACCTTGTTCAATCTTGGTCATGTGTAGAAGAGAAAGGAACGTTTATACTCTCTAGATGTATGACTAGCCTGCAGCTGCACAATTTCTCTCATATTTTGAATTGATCAAATCATGATACAAATATAAACCATATGCACAACCACACGTACCCACTCAGTTCCACATTCTGTCCAGCGCTTGAGTTTTTATGCTCCATATTTGTCACATTACTTCTAGTAACAAACTAGTGCACATCAGGACATCAAGTGACCACGAATAAGTGTGACGGGAGTGGAGACTGACACGCCATTTCTGTGCAGATAATAAGCATACGGCGGGCCAACATGCGGGTCAAGGTGAGCTTCCCCAGCAAGGAGGGCAAGAAGCTAAAGCCGAAAATAGTCGAGCTCATGACGGTCGAGGATGAGGACCACAGCATGGACACGGTCTTGGTGAGTTCTCCAGCTCTTCTGTGTTCTGCATGCGCCGAGCCTTCCTTGGTTTGGAGCTGGAATCATTTCAGGATTTAAACGGAAACTAATCTGTGTTTTTGAGGAGAATCACGCAAGGGTTGTGTGTATTGTTTTATTTTAGACCAACTGTACTCGGTCATGCTTTGCTGTGGCTCAGTCTGGATAAATACAGGTCAATTCAAACACAATGTTGCATGAAATAATCAAATCGAAATGAAAATGAAATGGGAATATATAAAAACTCAATTTAATATTGACCCTGTCAATATGATGCTGAAACCCCATCGTTAAGCAAACGTTGTGCGCTTGGCAGTATTCTGTCTACATCAATAGTACACCAGATGGTGTTGTTCAAAAAGCTGTACAGGAGTTTTTTAAATGCATATAAATAGAAATGAGCGCGTATTCGAATGCATGTTGTGTCAAAACTTCACAGCAATCGGTAAAGATCTCTTGGAGATTTAAGATTTTGTACAAACGAACGTTTACATTTTTATTTATATAAAGATGAAGAAATAATTACATCGACCATAGTTGGACAGTTTAATGATGCAATGAGCTTGTGGTAAAAATCTGTGAATTTTTGTTTTGTTTTGGCTAGGGTAATGTAAAGAGTATCTAGCCTACCTTCGAGACTTGTCAATCCTGAGAACGTGATAGAATTCCTGGGTTACCTGAAACCCGTGCTTATCAGTATCCTTGGAAAAATCGAGTTCATGACATACCTTTGGAAACATTTATTTACCACAAGTAATTTACATCAGATACAGGTTGCAATCAAATGAGGAATGACGAAGAACTGGGATCAGGATATATACCACAT